>CAEGAG010222755.1:0-39806 GCA_903067065.1 Brachyrhaphis terrabensis
GGGGTTTGGGGGGGAGAGGTGGGGAAAGAAGGGGGGGGCGGGTTTTTTTTTGGAGAGGAGCCTTGGGGGGGGGCGCCCCCCCCCCCCCCCCCCCCCCCCCCCACGGGCCACACATACAGACACACACAAAGAAGGTCCCTCCAGAGTGGTAAAAGAAAGCTCTATTCTAGACAGCCTCTCTTTACCTGCTGTTGTTGCTTGCCTACAGTCGTTAAGCTTAGTCAAAGAGAACAAAGACTCAGAGAGGTAAAAAAAAATAAATAAAAAAATCAGGGGGGAAATGAAAAAAATAATACTGCCCAACAGTTTTATTTACCAATATTCTCCTGCTTCCTTCTCTCCTCCTTTCATTTTTTTCTTTATTTCCAATCAAAGTTTCAGTACGCAACAATAAGACTGCTTACTCTCTCAAAAGCTGTTTAAGTGAATTTCACTGGCTCACTGGGGAATCGCCCCACTGAGACTTTTGAAGGCACTGAGGCAGGGAGAGAAAGTAATTACTTTTTTCCCTAAACAGAAGTGGGGCGCGGCATGGTGTGTGTATATGAATTTGTGCCTGTGCAGGGGGATGAATTAGTTTGTGTGATTTTCTATCTGTGTGAACAAGTGAATCTATGTCATGAGTTTGTGTGTATGGCTGTGCAATCTTATGTTTTTGGGTGTGAGAGACTGAGGTGCACAGAGGAGCAGTACAACAAGGTTCTCAAGTGAAGAACAAAGCATGACAACATCTTTACTATGATAGCGTGATCATGGCATTACATTAAAGTATATTTTTCTGAGCATGCAGATTTTTTCAGAGGGTATCCAAATTGGATTTCAAAAAACATTTCTGATTTGCATTTTGTAAATACAAATCAGACACTCCATGACAGTGTCACATATGTATTTTGTTATTGTTATAAGTTCAAAACAGAAATGTTAAAATAAATAATTTAAAAAAAGAATATGGTTTTCAAGCCAAAGACGACTGCATGTGAATTTCACATCAGAATCACATATACTATGTACTTAATGTGCTGCATTCATTTTCAAAATTATCTGTTCTAAGAAAGTTTCTTAGTTGAACTGAGGTCTTGTATAATACCAACCCATGGCAGCTTTAGTCTCTCCTCATCACCAGAGCTGTGTTCAGGCTGTTCTTAGATATTCATATTTTCTATGTAAATCCACTTGATGTGACTGCAGTCTTCAGCACACTTCTTTTCCATTTCATAAACCAAGGCCATCATATTAACCCATTTTATTTACTCCTTTTAGTTTCATTTCTTGCTCTAGATATTCATTGATGATTTTATATGGTTTTTTTTAAGTTAATTCAGTATTTCTTTTACATTTTGCTGCAATGACTTGTCAGTGAGTGTATTTTTCAAAGAGGTTTGAAAGAAAACAATCCTCGAGAAGAGGATCATAATTATGTCAGAAACAAATCTGGCAGGTGACCAGCTTTCTATGCTAGGAAAAAAGAGAAGGAAATCACTGACGCCACATGACAGCGTGCAATCTGCAGGGGAAAAAAACAAACAAACAATTTTTTCAGAAGTTGAGGCTTCTTTCTCCATATTTCAAACACATTTGCCGCACATGGATTTGAAACAAATACCTGAAATCAAACCTGCAATCCTGAGAAACCTTGAGTGCAATGCATTTAAATATTCTCAAAAGAATATTTGAAGAAGACCACAGCTGGCATGGTACTTGAGTTCTATTCAGCTTAAGATCCTGTTGGAGTAAAGAAAAATAAGGCTAATGACTCAACACTTTCAGCCTTGTAATTGTTTAACATTATGTATACTTTAAAATGATTATGTTTTTGAGTAAACAAGAGACATTTCAACTAGTACAGGGAAGTAGAGGCTTGAAAAAATCAGTACATGGTGAAACCAAGGGTGGGATTTCAAATTATTTCAGCAATCAGGATGATTGAATCAATCTCCAAATCAAATTAAACCTTGACATAACCCAGAGAGGACTTGTTTTGTCACTTCTGCTAATTACTGATGGACTGCATCGCTTGTGAGACTCCTGTTTAGAATTATTCTGTTAATCATAATGTACTTTTTACTGTGTTACCCTGTATGGTTAAAATATTTCTATATGGATGTGGGATTTTTAGCTCAGCAAGAGCAGGGAAGAAGAAGAGAAACAGGAAGCATCAGCAAACAAACAGAGCATAAATTTAGTAATAACAGATTGACTTTTCAAGTTTTAGCAGGTTTTTATGCTCAATATGTAGTTTTGCAGTTTGTCACAAGCAAATATTCTTAAAGGTGTTCGGATTATTTATACATACATACTGGATATACAGACATACATAACCAATGACGACTGCACATATATATATATATATATATATATATATATATATATATATATATACCAACAGAGAGAGAGAGAGAGATAAAATTATGTTATATATATAGTTCTGGAAAAAAATAAGAAACCACTGCACTGAATCCCATTAAAAGCCTCTTGGTTATTCCACCAAATATTGATTTTTGGATTCTTCATTGCATTATTTGAGGTTTGACAGTGCTGCGTCTTTTTCGTTACTTTGACCACTTCTCATTTTCTGCAAATAAATACTACCTTTTTGTTTGGAATTTTGGAGAACTGTCATCAGTAGTTCATAGAATATAATGTTCATTTTACTCAAACATATACCTATAAAAATAACTAAATCAGGGAAACTGATCTTTTTAAGTGGTCTCTTAATTTTTACCAGAACTGTATGTGACATGAAACATTACCTGCTATTATTTTAGAATGACTCCATAGGTTTGACATTTAATATACTGTACATTTTGTTACAGCTCTATGTCAAAATGCATAAGAGGGAACTAGCTCTAATGTTTACAGGAAGAGTGAAAAGATATCCTGCAGTATGAGGCAACAGATGTCATATTAAGCAACTTTGTGGAACCAGTAAACCAAACAATATAGTGCAAATGAGTGCAATATAAATTCAGACCTAATAAACCATCAATTTTAATTACCCCAAAATCTACATTATTATATATTCTTGCAATAAATTTGCTCCTTTGCAAGATCAGCAAATGATCTTTGCTGATCAGATCTTTGCCCATTAAACCCATTAAACTTTCTGACAAGTTTCATTGAAAGAAAACTACTTGGCAAAATTATGTAGACAATTTTAGAAACACACATAACCAGACCAGTGTATGCTGGGTTATAAACTCACTTTGTTTGAGTAGTTCAAAGTTAAGTCAAAATCAATGACATAAAGGCATGTACTTAACCACACTCCAGTTAAGTCTTGCCACTTCTTCAACCGTATGTTTTAAAAAAAAAAATCTGTTGCTCAGCTTTCCTTCAACTCATCTCCTTATCATCCCCCTGGAAAAAAATATGAAATGAAAATATTCACACCCTTATCCTCTTTTGACAACGATGACCTGTTTCCCCCTCATTTATCCAAATACTTATTTCCTCTCTAGCTGAGATCTGTGCCATCCTAGTGGCATACTGAAAGGCTAATGTTAATACGGCTGGTGAGTGCATGGAGCCAGAGACGGGCGTGGAGACAAAATCAGTGATAGTGACGACTACATGCATATGTATGAATACACACATATGCATAATCTTAGTAAGGAAGTGCTGTAAAATTTGCACACACATTTCCATATCATCATGCCACCGCACAGTGTGTGTGTGAGTGCACATCTTGAAAAAGTGGTAAGGTAGAGAATGTTGATGCTTACATTTGTTTCTCTGCCAGTCACTGTTTCTGCAGAAAGCAACAAAATGTGTCTGAGGGAGATTACACACACACATGCTTCTGTTTTCCATCATTAATGATATGAGCCTAGACTACACATGTTGTGTAGAATATTTGTGATGTAGGTGTTTATCTGAGATAAAATAAAAAATAAATAAATGAATAAAAAAAGTTTGAAGTAGTGTTTACCATTTTATCCTGTTTGTGCATTGCAGTAGTACTGGTCCTACTCAAACTGTATGATGCTCTGATGCTGTTCTTGATAGTTGGTACAGTTTTTTTTTTCTTTTGAAAGTTTGAATGCCTGACCATTACCTCCCAACATACTTGTTACTAATATTATACGACACACTCTTTATCACATATCAGACCATAAAACTCTTTTTAAGAAAGGTTTTGGAATGCTCATGTTTGTAGCTGTGCTGCTTTTTTTGTGATGCCATGCCATCACTGCTGGGTGTCAATTAGGGAGCTGCACCACCATTTGAAATTATTGTGTTTACTTTTACCTTTACAGTCTTTGCTTTCATAACAAGTTCTTTTGGGACAGAATATGTTTCAAGCAAGAAATCAAGAGAGACAGACAGTGGCTTTACTCTTAAAATGGCACAGGTTTGTTATGTAAAACAATGAGTCAGCAATAACCCTTTAACTAATGTGTTAGTACATTTTAATTTGATTTGAGGATTCATTCTTCTCAAGCTTACATCTGCCATCTATTGCAATGAATCATTTAAACTTGAAATAAAGTCAATCTGTGTTAGCAGATTTTTTCTATCTTCAAATTTGCAGCTTTTACTTAAAGCTGTAGCTTCCAGGGAGGTTACAAAGAATCTAAATCTCACAAAAACAGAACAGTAGAACAGTAATCAAGCTCGATTATACATCAGAAATCTGATTGTTCCATAGTTAACTAACAGAGCGCTTTATTCCCAGACTGCAGGTTTACTGGTGGTTCCAAGACTTTCTAAAAGAAGAATGGGAGGCAGATTCAGCTTAAAACTCTCAGTTTTGATATAGCTTATAGTTAAAAACAGAGTGACGTTTTCCAAGTTGTTGGATGTGTGGGACAGCAGGGGAAGAAGAGTGATTTATTGAAGAAAGATGGTTCTCCCTGGTTCACCTCAGGCTTCATTTTAAGGGCTTATGTTATCCTGAGCTATCCATGTACTTCTGCTGCTTTAGGCTTAGGGACCTGGAGGTCCACTTTTCCTCACTCTGCTACTTTCTTCTTCTACTACTTCTTCGACTCAGCTGTATGTTAGCTCTGTTGTTGTTGTTTTTTCTCTCTCTCTCTCTCTCTCTCTAGAAGCTACATCTGGTCTGGGGTTCTCTTTGGCTACAATACATTTCTGGAGGAGACCACTGGCTGAAGTAATGCTGCCAACAACAAAACATTGTCCCTCTCCCACTATTAACTTTTTACTTTAACTTAGAAAGTACTCGTACATCAGTTTTTCTGTTTCATCTTGCGCATTCTGCACTGTCTTCTAAAACCCCCGGTCGGTCATGAAAATGAACACTTGTACTGAGCCAGGTTCTGCAGGAGGTTTCATCCTGTTTAAGGTACAGTTTTTCCTCTGGACATGCATGGTTGGTGTGAGGGATTGATGTAGAGTTGACAACGCAACAGAAGCATCAGTCTACTGTTGTTCTGTGTTAACACCAATGACTTGGTGTGATCAGATGGTTTTCTTAGATTGTAATGACTATCGTAAAAATGATGTGTTGTAAATTAGTCCTAAATAAATAAATGGAACTAAGTGAATTGACCTTATATCTTCAAGAACCTTGTGGGCGGTCTTATGGCACAAAACTTAAATCCCATGGCCAAAGTTCTGTGTATCCACAGTTACCTTCCTTTCAATGAAACTGGGGATTTTGTGAAAGTTTGTGAATGAATTAATCCCAAACATCTATCAGCTCTAGAACAAAATCTTCAGCTGTCTGCTGGAAATTTTAGGTTTTAAAATTAACTTATTCTGAATCAACATAATTACTTTATTAAAAGACAATAATTTGGTGAATTATTTAGACAGAATCCAGAAATAAATTTAACATAAAATCTTTGAAGGAGCTTGAGAAGAAGAGATGTCTCCACAGTATGATAGATTTAGAGTAGAATTCCTTTACTGCTATGTGCATTGGTGTCTAGTTCCCATTTATTTTAATATTGAATGTGTTGTATTCCCAAAGAAAAAACCCAAACTCCACAATGGTAATTTATTCATGACATGAACAACACCTCCAGTTGCCATCAATAAATGGAAAGAAGTGGGATTTAGTGTAATAAAGGAAACAATGGTCTCTTTCATGGTGCAAACAGATGTGAAAGAAAAGAAAAAACAATCATGAGCAGAAACAAACCAACTTTTGGCTGTGATTGCAATTTAAATCAGCCTCACTTTCACTCTGTTTGTAGTTCTCTTAAGAGGCAAATCTTCTCAATCACTCTGTTCAATTATAGGATGATTGTGCTGCTTAAATGACCTAGACCTGATTGTGCTCTCTCTCTCTTTCTCTCTCTGTTTCAAATGTTTTCATTTATTTTGTTCTAAGTTTTATTTACAGTGTAAAAATACAGCACAAAGGCATGTTTTACATGCTCTAAGTGTGCAGTTGTAGCATTCATATGTTTGAAAATCTAATTATTTTGTGGCCTTGAAAATATTGTTTTCCATTTTATTTAAAACATTTTGTTTTGTTGCATTTTTGTTGTAGGGTTTCCCTGGCAGGTTTACCTTCTTGCTGTTGATTAACTCCTGTAAATAAAGTTTTAGTTGTCCTTATTTACTCTGGTGTGGTTTCTAAATATTCTCCTGTCAAATTTACTTATTTAATGTTGTGATCCAAGACCAAGATTCACATTTTAAGCTGTTGTGATTATTTATGGGTTTTTAAAAAAAAAAAATCTTCTCCACACTTTTTATTGCATCTCAAATATGTCCTTCTCAAATTAAGAGGAAAATGTATTTGTTGTGTTTTAAATCTAAACTGTAATCATTTGAACACATTTTCAAAAGCTTTAAAAAAAATAGTAGATTAATAAAAAAGCTTAACTCCTTGTTTTCTTTTCAGTGGTCTCAGGTCATCTGTGTGCCAGTTAGTGTGTTTTCACATCATCTCTTCAATCGGGTCAAAATCCAAGTCGGATCAAAACAACTCAAATGATTAGTGGCTGCATCAAATGTGTCACCCACGCCATCGTTGATCAGCTTTCACCTTGCTTCCCTGTCTTCTCTTCACCTTCAGATCAGCCTCACTCCCACTGGTATTCCATATCAGTATTCATTTACCTACTTCCCTCACTCTTTATTTTATCTCATTCACTCTACCCTTTCTCCTCTACTACCCACTACATTATCTGCTAATAACCTGAAATTTGTTTGTCACCGTAGTGACACAGAGGGGAACTGCCCATCCTATTACCTCCCTCCCCTTCTCCATCAATGCTGCCTAGCTTATAACACCTCTCATCAAGTTTGATCAAAAGCCAACCGAATCCCAGTCAAATATTTGTATTTCCCCTCGCCTGTTTAATTTAACTGCCAATGTTGTCAATCCTGCAGTCGGTGCTACCTTCCTGAACCCTGCAACAGCTCACTGCGCTGCAATCTACTTTTGAGATTTACTGTGTAACAGCTTCTAATGACAGAGAGTCCCTAAGTCCCCAAGTGGTGTATTCAATGCTAAAGCAGTCAAGGTCATTTAGAAATATAAAGCTGAGATTTGTTTGAACAATAGGCCTGATTGAACAAGCCTAAATCAGTGTGCATAGTTTACAAAGCCAACAAGTAAAGTCAGTTTTGGCTTGGAAAATGTATAATTATATCACAGAAGCTTATTTTTCTGTCACATTTTTATTATATCTAAGCCAGAAACACCAAAATCACAGTAAACTTCATAAATTTCACACTATGGGCCTGATCTTGAAAGATTCTAAATAAGGAGCACTAAACTGCATGAGCAAAAAATAAAATTTACACCTCCAGTAAGTGGGTATGTTACATGTATGCGGCCTACAAAGATTGTGCATGCGATTGATTGCTCATACAAAAGTAGGTAAAGTCTGTCTTTGTGTATGCTACTGCTTCTCAAGGTAAGCCCATAATAACTTATAACAGTGGCACAGTTGGTAGCACTGTAAGAAGCCCATGTCTGTAATGGACATATTTCATTCACTGTGGATGAAGACCCAACCTCATCAGCTTCAGCCAGCATCTTCACAAGTTCTTTGGCTTTTGTTCTGGGGTCAATTTGCACATTTTGGACCAAAATCCTTTCATCTTTGAGACACAGAACTCATCTTCTTCCCAAGCGATGTAATGATTGGACATTCTCATCATGTCCATACTTGTGCATAATTATTTTTAACAGATGCGCCTTGAAGCATCGGTAAATTGTTCTCAAGGATGAAGCACATTTATGCAGCTGCACAATTCTGTTCCTTTGTATGCTCTTGGAAAAAGCTGAACAAAGGTTGTATATTGGCACACAGTTCTTATTTCTCCAACTACTTCTCAAGAACGTAATAGCAAAATCCCACAACTATAACTTAGGTCTAAATTAGAGTGTCCAAGTTATGAATGGTCCGCATCTGTTTCTTTTACGAGAGTAGATGTATCATTGCAGTCTATTGCAATCCAAGCTACAGAGGAATGAAATTTAAAGTCAGCTAGCACCTGGTGGTACATGATTCTAATGTTCACTGGACTTAAATTAGGCACAGAAAAAGACACATCAGAGACTTACACCCATATACTGAAATACACAAGGTGACAAACATGTATAGGTTGAGACGTGGTTTTTCTAGGGGATGACATTGTTTTGTTTCCTAATAGCTAAAATATCAGCATCACATCTCACATCTGACTTTAGGAGTTTATCATATTTCCTATCTGTTGTGAGCCTGATCTCTGTTAGATATCTCACATTTGTAATACTCAGGTTCTCATTCTAGTCAGAATGCTTTTAAGCAATGTTTTTCATTTCAATTTTGAGCCAAAATGTCTCTTGCTCACCATCATCATCATCATCATTATCATCATCATGATCATCATCATCCAAGCAGAGCTCTTACGTGTTCAAGCTGGGCAGTTTGTTTCTTAGAAATGTAATAGTGAGGCACTTGTTTCACGTATAGACTTTTCTATCATTAGTCACATTGATTACTGCAATAATGTCCTCACAGGTCTGCCTAAAAAAATCAATCAGACATCTGTAGCTGATCCAGAATGCTGCTTCTTGTGTTCTCACTAAAACCAGATCTCCTGGTTCTGGTCTGCTCTGCATCTCCCAGAAGTAGAACCAAACATGGAGAAACAGCATTCAGCTTCTATGCACCACAAATCTGGAGATAAGCTGTGTTTCACCTTTAAATCAAGGATCAAACCCACATGTTTGGAGTTGCCTTTGATTAGTAGTAAGTAAAACTTTGATTAACCTTTTTGATGTGTATTTTCTTGATGATCTTCATGATATTTGACAAAATGTAATGTTTATTGCTTGTTTCATAATTGATGTTTTTATGTTGTAAAGCACTTTGAAATGCCTTGTTGCTGAAATGTGCTATGCAAATGAACTTGACTTGAAATCAGCATTGAAGCAAGACTAGGCCATTTTGTTTAGGCAGATGGTTTGGCTTAGGGCAGTAACAGCTTATTTAGGAGGTTGCTGTGATCTTATCCTGTCCACAGTTGTCCTTATAAGGTAGGATAAATGCTACCTTCTGGTTGTTAACTTTTTTAATGAACATATTTTTTCATTGACAAAAATTATGCTGTTAATTCTTCTTTTAATTTTTTCTCATCCAAAAACTATGCTCTCCTTCACCCTTTTGTGTTAGTTCACTCTGACTTATACTGTGCTCCACACTTTGCTTTTGAAGTCTACTCAGATAGATGTAGTCTCTTGATTCAAGATACATTCATGGAAAGGAAAGGCAAATAAACTACATTTGAATCAGTTTTATCAGTGTTTAAACAGAGCTGCATCTCTTTCACCTACAGTGCTTGGCCACTCATCCAAGTATCATGAAACCATTACAATTTAATTGTAATGGTGGAATTACAATTAAATTCCAACATTATTTATAGAAACACCATTCTATCTTAATTGTGTTTAGTAAAGATTAAGAGGGACCAACCAAAAACTTTGACTTAAGCAAAGAGTCACACAATTTTGAAAATAGACTGATTGAAAGAGAATGCATATAATTCCTCAAAATTCAGACGGCATCTTTGGTTAAGTGCCACTGATAAAACATGACCCCTGTTCTCATCCTGAATTTATTCAAGCAATCACACTACCAAATGTAATTTGCAGTAATAATTTGCATAAGAGTCCACCATAAATGAAATTATAAATGTATATATCTATTCAAATAAATTTCATCATAATTATAGATTTTTTTAATCAAAAATAATGCTTAAATTGTCCTTTTTTGCTGATGTTTTGACTGCAGTTATAGACAGAATGTTAATGTGTTATTGACTTTAAAAATAAAATAACATTATAAGCAAGCCATTTTGTTACTGGATTCATTTGTGATGTCCAAAATTATTACATTATTCATAAGTAACAATGTATTGGTCATTATTATATTTTTGTGACTCTGAACTAGTTGAACATTGAGTAATCGCCATATCTATTTCAGTATTGTGGCTGACTTTCTGCATCCTTTTGTGGCACAATCTATAGCGTCATAGATATTCCAAATATTCCACATTTGGAATATGGTGGAAATATATAATATATAATGTGGAATATTTGGAATATTCTGTAGTGGAAATATTGTGGAAAGTTTACCATGGAGGATTAAGGCACTTCTAAAGACAAAAGAGTATCCAATCCTGTACAACTAGGTATGCTTAAAATCTGGTCTGAGAGTCTATTTTTCAGTCTATAAACTAATGAGGTCTGTAATACAGACAATGCAAAATAAATTTTTCAACGCATATAACAGTTTTAAAATAATAATTAGCTATTTAATATAGCTCCATGGAACTTATTAATTTAGATAAAATGACACAATTAGAAACAGCTCTTGCAAAATCATTTAATTATGTAACTAATTTACATTAACTTAATTGCTTTGTTGTTGAAAAGAAAAAAAATAAATAAATTTAAAAGAAACCATCCCTCCAGTGAAAAATGATTTACAATGCAACTGTTTTCATGTGGAAGAACAACAATAAAAAATTAAAATGCTGGAACATGGAAATGCAGATTCAATATCCATGCCCTATAAAGGCAATACTTAAGATTAGCACATTTAATATAAAAGAATAATAATAAACAATATGAAACTAGTTTATATTTTGCTAATAGGTGGAGTAGCAGTGGGTAACTTGAGGAGCTCATTATACCAAGAAGAAACACAGTTGAGTACTGTCACAATCCAGCTCCTGGAGGCAATAAATGCATCCACTATTTAGAAAGTACTGCTAAGATTATAGATCATTCATGTTTTCTATTAATTGATTGATTTATTGTTTTATCTACCATTTGATAATAACCAAAAGAGGTGACCAAAGCACTTTAAAGTAAAAATCCCTGTAAAAGATCATAAAACAAGAACAAAAAATGAAAAATGCCTCTATGCTACATAGAGGCATTTTTCAAGCTACAGAGTTTTGATTTAGAGATGTCTGGGTCTGACATAGAGCAAAGGCCTAAAGTGAGTTTGTTTCAGAGTCGGGGTTCTGCCACTGAGAAAGCCCGGTCACCCCAATGCTTTAGCTTAGTCCTTGGAACATTTAGCAAATATTGATTTGATGACCTCAGGGATCTGCAATGTACAGACAGACTTAAAAGTTCAGATAAATAAGGTGGGCTAAGGCAATTAAGAGCTTTAAAAGCAAATAATAAAACTCTAAAATCAATTTCAGAGTTGACAGGAAGCCAGTATAAAGAGGATAAAACGGTGGGACGGGCAGGATGTGTTCATGTAGAGGTATCGGTTAAAGACGGGCGGCCGCGTTGTGGAAAAGTTGAAATCATCAGCCTGAGGGACACCAATATAGAGCAATGATCACTCTATATAATCATTACTCTCTACAACATAATTTTACCAAAAAGTAAACAAAATATTTTACACTTGGTTTCTATTTATGCTTCTTAAAGTAGTAATAGAAAGTCCTCAAGCATTACAAACTTGTAAAAATATATCTTGGTATTTTTAGTCCTTTAGCATTTCCTTAGCCCAGGTTAACCAGCATTCTCAAGAGATGTGGGCTTGTATGGATTTGATCCAAGGTAAGGCCTTTATCACAGTTTCAGGGAGTCTGTGGAAATCTATAATTCCAGGTGTTTCTGCATCACGGTCAGCAGTGTTACCAACATTTATCACTATGACAGCACTGTTATTGTACGGAAGGTCCACAGTTATACATAGTGCCATACACTGCAGTGGCTAGCCATGTGTCACAAAGAGCTGACTTTCACTTTAACTGATCTCCTCAGCAGGTTATCCTGTTAAAGGGTTCTTCCCTGCTACTTGAAGGAGTGCCAAACAGTCGGTAGGTACTTTGGTTGTAATGAAAACCTGCAGACAGCTGGCTCAGTGTTTGTTGGCACACAGCTTGAAACCCCAGGCCATATATTATGGTTCACAGTACCCCATCCACTTAGCCAATAGGCTGTGCATTTTGAAACCAGGGGTTCAGACACCTTCCTTCACCCTCATATCTCACAGTGTTTCTTTTAAATGGAAACAGCAACAGGTTTTATGATGCAATAAACATGTTTCCATATCATTGGATGGTCAGTTTTTTTAATGTATGAAGCTTGACACTCAAAGTCCTTACTCTTAACATTCCCCCAAATCACCTAAACTTACCAGACAAATGCACATCTGAAATAGTCTCTCTGTAAAGTTAACATGCTTTATAATTAACCTAAGCAGTCAAACCTTTGCAGCTGCAATTACTCTGTAGGCATTGAAGTTGGAACACACAGAACTAAAAAAGAAAAATCCATTATCTGGATTTTTGTTTTTTTTGTTTTTTATGTAACTGTACACTGAGGAATAGAGATATAGACTCAGGAATCAAATGATAAAATGGATGCAAGTCTTACCACTATACCATTATGATTATGCAAACTATTACTTTTCTATGGAGGTTTTTCTGTGAGTATTTCCACTTTTGGAAAACACTTGGACATATGAAATTAAAGAAGCTATAATTCCTAAAACATTCAACATAAAGTCAACATAGAGCAAACTATAAGTGTAAGGATTTCTGGGTTCTGGAGCAGCAGGTAGGCTGGAAGGCAGAACCCCTCAGGTGTACTCCTACACACCTGCAATTCATCAGTTCATCTATAAGAGGATAAGAGGAGCTAGCTGCCAGTCATTTAATGCCTGAGTGGTAACTTCCATGGTTACCAAGCCCTCTGTGTTTCAAGCCAAATCTAATTAAGTCCTTGTTCTCTCCTTCCAAGGTAACCGCCAAGCTTCTTTCTGGACTCGATTCTTCATGTTGTGTCCTGAATCTCCTTCTCCCAGATCAAACCAGCACTAAATACTGGATCTTCAGCTCACGCCTGGCAATAATAGGACTCCTCTTCCTCTCCACTTTCGTCCTCCACACAACCTGTCTGCCCATGACAAAATCTGTGCCTGTTTGGACTGGTCCTCCTCTGAAAAGTTGCTGTCCCTTGTGCAGACAAAATTTGTTGATCTCATGTCATCTGTGGCCATGGCAGGAATTTCATTGGCTACACTCAGGTCTCGTCACATGATATGACATACAGCGGACATAATTAGACCTGGCAAGAGAACTGACCGACGCAACTAGATGTCAATGAATAGAACAGAAGCTAGCAGCTGTTTTTGCTCAGTAATGTTAAAAATTTACATTATTTTTTTGTTTCTTAAAGCAAAATTTATGCCGGTCTTTGTCATTTAGCTACATTAGTCTTTCGGCCATTGTTCGTATAAGTGGAGAATACAATCCCTTCACATTATTATTTCGCTAAAATAACAATAATGATACAAAATGTTAAACATTTACATCAAGCTTTTATATCCCTTGGAGCTGAAATACCTGATGAGAACTGTGAAGGTATTCTACAACATGACAGTGGTCTGCAAGAAAGCAGTGTCTAAGTCTTAAAGCTCCCATTCAGTTTATATGCATGCGTGTTGGGGTGTGTATGTGTGAGAAAAATTGTGTTATTAGCTCTGCTCTCACACAACTTGCAACCCATAGAAACCCACAATGCTGTCCGCCATGTTAGAAAACCCAGAGCTGTGAATTATAACCATGTGCTGATGATACTTATGTTTGTGATTATGTTTACTAGAACAGCTCCGACCTCTGTTTCAGAGGTGACACACTTACGGTGTGGCAAAAGCCCATACATGCATTCACATGCACGCAAAGCTAAAGCTAAAGGAAATGACACACTAGGAAACGCCCTTTTTAGGGCATAGCTTAGACAGAGGCTAACAAAGGGAATTACAAACTGTTTGATGCTATTTTGCTATGCTAGGAAATAAGGATAGCAAGAACAATGGACCAGATGTATTTTGATATTAATAAATGGAATTCATGAATTCAACTCACTGACTCTTCTTCAAACTCATACGTTAAGAACCTATCTGGAGAAATGATAATTCTCCAAACATCAGCTACCCCTTCTCATTTTAATTCTTCACATTATAAATACATGGATAAAGTAATTATCAACCAACAGGGTACACAGGTCAACACAATTACACCATTAACATGTCACCTTGGCTGCCTGCATAGATTTAGCCTCTGCCACTGGCAAGTGGCACCTGGGCACTAATGAGTAGCTAGGTAATTAGAGGTTGACTTGATTCTACCTCCCTCACAAGCAAACACCCTCACATAAATACACATATAAACCTTTTCCACAAATGTCTCAATTGTGTGTAGAGGTATGTCTCTCTCACTCTCTTTTAGTGAGACTGGGTGGACTAGCCATATGTCTTTGCAGTTTTGCTGCATTAATGCAGTAGGTAATATAACTTAATGAGCCTTTTTTCAAAAAGAAAAACAGTTTAATTTCTTACATATACATTTGTTTTAAACTGTAATCAACACTAGACTTTCCAGAAGTGAGGGAGTAAGCAGCAAGAAGCCCTACAGTATGTGACAGCATTAGGAATTGTTTAATATGTAAAACAATCTTGAGTCGACATATGATGCCATTTCTTAAACATAAGTGCTGCTTGACACTATTTGTCAAATTCGCCTTATAACTTGTCACTTCCTTTTTAGGATGCTTTGCCTCAGATTTTATAGCTGCAGAAATGGATAATGATACAGCGTAGAATTCATTTACAACGTCTCTTTCAAACATGCCCACAGGCAATGAAAATCAAACAGCATCAAGGACAAAACAGTGGGGGTGACCAAATGTCATCAAAACAAATTGTATTAGTAAAGTTTTTCACTTATGGTGTGGCAAAAGCCCAGATAGGTTTTTATAACAGCCCTTTTCATTGTCCCTATTCTTTAACTTTATTCATCTCTAAAAAGGAAACTCCCACTATCAAAATAAAGATAATTTATTTGCATAAAAATATAGAACTCTGTGGATACTTTCAGTCAGATTGTGCTTATGGTACTCAGAAAAAAGATTGGAAAGATACAGTATGTCTAAATTGTGTACCATATGCTTGCAAAAGTTCCTTTGTCATGTATGGGGATCCATGCATGACAAACCATCACCAAACTTTAATCTTTAGTAGTTTAGAAAGTAGTAGTAGACTTTCTATTTGGGCAGCTGTCAAGACTTTTACTCTGCAAGGCATCTAAGCTTTTCCAATATTACAATCAGTAATAATGTATACATATGGAGACTGGCATGATGTCCTGCTCTATTTTTTTGTCAAAACAAACATACCAAACAAGACTGAGATTGGAAAAAATAGACACTCAAGATGCTCTAACTCACCACTCACCCAAACTCAAAACAAAGACATTACATATTTCATAATGAGATGAAAAACTTCTATTGAATGTTCAACACAAAAATATTTTAATTGGCTTAAGGTTTGTTACACAATGACAGGAATGCATTTTTTTAGAAACTAAAAAGGAAAATTCAATGGCCTTTGCCGGTTTTATCAAAAACAAAGCAAAACAACTGTAAATTAATACAGAAACTGGCTCAGTTTTGTCTCTAGAGAGTCCTTTCTGTGTTTCCATTTTAGGTTGAAGAGTTTAAAGGAACAAAAGAAAAAGATCCATACTCGAGGAAATTAGATGGATTTGTTTATTTTATTTAAACTCTGGTGTTCTAAAGCTGACTTCAAGTAGCTGCGTGTAAAACACAAAGCTTTGTGTAGTTCTGAAAGCATAATGAGAAGTTTCTAAGGAGCTATGCTATCTGTATAGTATTCCATGTTTATAAAATAAAAAAATAAAAAAAAAACGTTTGTGTTGCTGATGCAAAATGTCAGATAAATCATTCATATATTTGGCCTAGAAGTTAAAATTTTCCTTTTCATTCATTCCTTTCAAAGACAATCTGCATGTCACATATGACGAAACAGTTGAGTGTCTGCTCAGAGATGGTTTCTCTAGTTTCTGAGGCTGTCACCTTTAATAAGCTCTGCTGGAAAGACAACTGTATTTCCCTGTGACAGCCTGGATAAAGCATGGTACAGAACATTCAAAGTGACAGAGAAGAGGCTGATTTAGACTCTCCCTAGTCCAGATGAGAGATTCTGTTTATCTGCTGAGTGGATCTCAACATCTGCTCCCGATGAAAGAAAAGATTAAACGGGATGACAAACAAAGGAAAGAGAAAGTAGTGACAAGACCAATTTGTCTTCGTGTGCTCTTTAATTCAGCTGGGCAACATGTCAACAGTTGCTGTTTGTGAGGTTAGCAAATAAATTAATTCAAAGGATGTAAATCTCTTTTTCTTCAGTTTATTTATATTACAACTTTACAATCAATGCCATATCTGTTTATACAGAACGGGCAACAGTGAAATCAGAACTAATTTTACAGCTCTCCAGTTCAGTCCAATTTATTTTAATGCTCCTAAGTTAAGCAAACTTTTAAAAAAATTCCCAGATCTCATAATTTATGATAGTAAGCCTGTAATTGATTGCACCCATTATTGTATACTGTAAAATATTACAATATTAAAGTAATCCTACAATATTGCAAGATTGTAGCTTACAATATGAAAAGGCTGTTTATCATTTGTGGTAGTCAAAATTCAAAATCCCAGACATAAAGCAAGATTAAAAGAAACAAATCTTGATCAACAGAATCCAAACAAAATATTGATTGTGATTAGGGAAAGGGCCAGACCAAAGGGTTTTGAGGCCCTGAGCAAATTGTCATACAACAATCCCCATCCAGCCAAGTCTTTTGCAATCATTGCAGACTTAGGACAGTTGAACCGGATAAGCAAAGAGCATGTTTTGCTCACAAGCAACCAGAGGAAAAAATACTAGAATTCGGAAACTGCATGAAGCTTTTCTCAGTTAGTTTTAAACACAAAAGAATGCTGAGTAATCATGCCAGGAAAAGTACTCACGGATATGGTAATTAGTGACTCTGTGTACAAACAAGAAAAAAGCTAGCTGTCAAAATAACATGAGATCATCCCAGTCTTCCCCTCGCTAAAGATTCTTCCTTAGCAGCAAAACAGGAATATTTAAAGGAGTATGGCCTGCATATTGTTATTTGTCTAAATTTGCCACACCTGCAGCTGCCTGCTCGTTCTCCTGACACCTTTCTCTGATGAATAAGGACTGAGTGGATGAGTGACCTCTCCTGAACTGATTACTGAGTTTCAAGTTCTGGATACTTGGTCACTTTGCTCACTACTCTCACCAATTCCCTACCTGACATTCCAGCTGAGGATATACTCTTCCTTTACAAAGAGGACACTGATGCAACAAAAGAAAGAGGCTGGGCAAAATGGCCTGCATGACAGAGTTTCAAGACAAAAAACACTGCTGAGCAAAAGGAAGACCAGGGTTTGTCTCAATTTTTCTAGAGCATTTCTTTTCAAGACTTTTAGGAGAACATTCTGTGGACTGACTAGTCAAAAGCTGAACTCTTTGTGTTTTGATACATCTGGCGTAGAAATAACACTTCTACAGTAAAGGAACATCATACCAACCGTAAAATATGAAGATTCAGAAGATTTGTTATGATAAATGGAACTGCTGTCTGGTGGTCCAACCAGTTATTAGGTTTAGGGAAATCACTTTTTCACACAGTGCCATGTAGGCTTGGATTTTTTTCTCTCTTAACAGTAAACATCTTCATTTAAAAACTGCATCATGTGTTTATTTGTGTTGTCTTTGACTAATATTTAAAATTAGTTTGATGTTCTGAACCACTGCAGTGTTCCCTGGACAAATATGCAAACAAATAGGAAGAAGGCAAACATTTTTCACACCACTATTTACTATATCAGAGGCATACAGAGGAAACACTGAAACACTATTTGCTCAAACCATACATCTTTATATGCTGCTGACATGGAATCATGTTATGAGAGTAATATTGTTTGGTAATTAAGCAACCACCAGATTAAAGAAAAAGAAACCAAAAAGAAAAAGGAATGATCTTAACAAAACCTAACAAGGCCTAAAAACAGAAATTTTCTTAACTGGTTATTTAATTTTTTTTTATATAAAAAAACCTTTAAGGTAAACAGAAAAGCTTAGAAAGCATAGTTTTACCATTATTGTTAAAGTAATTAATTATATAATGATCACATTAACGCTTAAATAACCTAGTAAAAGCTAAACAAGCAACCCTAAAAACAGAGGAAAAAAAAAGCCTTTTAACTTATCTTTGAAAATTTGTTGAGAAAGAGCAATATGAAGTGCCTAAAGTAATTTAAACAAGCAAAACATACAGTTTTTCTTTTTGAACACACCTTTTTTTTCAGTATCATTCTTGCACAGTAGACGTGGCATTTTGGCTTTACCCTTGCTTTAATGTCTTCAACGCTTCTAAAAAAAAGTAAAAAAAAAATTGTGTAAGTCACTTATGGCAAGCTGAGTGGGAATAAAAAAAATAGGAGTTATCTAAATAATTGACGTTTATCTTTAATTTGGAAGGATTACCTGACTGAAACTATTTTATCAAATCTATTGTAATGCTAACATTCACACATTCCCAGCTAATTTGCTGGGGCAGCAGATGCCACCGCTAAATGAAACTCATCTGAGATCCAGTGTTCTTGTGCATTTTTGTTCCTAAGTTTGAGGACTTACTTTTTTTAATCTGACAAAAAATTGTCTTAAGATTTCAATTTTTGTTTTCCTGAATGTGTTTTTGTCATCAAATCTATAACCCAAATGTTCCTCACACTGGATCCGCATATCCATGGAGATCAGTCCAGCCATTATTGTGAGTTGGAATTGTTTATTTAGTTCCCATTAGTTCCTTTCCTAATTTATTTTTTAATCACTTTTAGAAGTCACTGAAGTTCAGAGAGTTACTTACACCAGGGGAAAAACGTGTAAAAGAAGAATACACTTTGCTTTTCTTTTCCATTACTGCGATAGGGTGTTTTGGATAACCACAGGTAAAAGGGATATTCGAATCAAAGTTAAATCTGTTTTGTTGCGGAAGGTTTAAGCCTCATTTCATGAAAGCCTAGAGGTAATGTAAAGAGAAAAAAGGATAGGTTTCCACCCTGAGTCTACAGGATTGAGGGGGTTAAAAATTTTTTACTTCTGAGGTTTAGAAGCTGGCTTTTTTCGCCTCAGTGAGCCAGTGTGAGTGCATGATTGGTGATGAGTGTGTTTCCATCATGTGTGTTTGTGTAGGGATGAAATAGAGTGTAGCTTACCGTGTGTGTGTGTGTGTGTTTCTGTCTGTAATAAATAGATGGATACTTGGGCATTGCCCCCTGGCTTTTGGCTTTGGTTCATTCCCTGACTATCTGAGCCCCCCTGCAGCTAAACATCTAACATGATCAGTTAATGCTGACACAGATGAATACCTGCTATTACAGAATGTATGCTTTCATAAAAACTTTATGATGGAATGAACTGCCTAAATATATGCATCTGTATTTTCAAAAGAAAAAAAAAATCCCTGAACTGTCTAAATAGTCCAAGATGTTTACTTGCACAGGAAGCATGGAGAAACATACTCCCCTCTGTCATGCTGCGATATGTAGGTTTTTTTCTCTGCATGTAAAACGAGGGTGTGCAAACTCTGAGGGGAGCCTCCCTAGGGGTGCGGAGGAAAGTTGCAGAATGTCTTTGAATTAGTACTGACACAGGCACAGTCTGACCACTTTCTGTAACCAGAGTTCAGTAAGGTGATTGATGCAATTAGTACTAGAAAACTCCTGCTGCGATTCGAAAAGTCAGAACGAAGTCAAATCCGAATAAACACAACTTTGCTAAGATCTCACGGACGGAAATAAGGAAAAACAGGTCATTGTTATAGACCTGACCTAAGACAAGTTTATAGGAAATATGTTGTTTCTAGGAAAGTTTTCTAGGAAAGGTCAACTTGAAAACCAAATAAAAAGCAAATACCCATTTATACCCCCAAAGAGATTTTACAAAAGTACATCAAACAAACCAACCAATCAACTGAAAGTAGGTAATTTGGACAATATTGGGACTTTTAAATAACTAAGCAGTCAGTTTGTACTTTCAAATGTATTGTCCAGTTTTAACATATTGCTGAAATTATGTCCTGGCAAAAGAAATGAAAGTCATTTGAACGTTAGTTAACTTCGTCAGCATAGGTATGAATTAGTCACTCTTCCAACTGAAGCAAGAAATCGTCTTTGGGCTGGGAGAGTGGAGATTGAGGTCTGTAGAAAGTTTTTTTTTTTTTTTCAGCCGTTTTCTTTAGATTACCCCAAATATCATCTGTCCAATTTAAAGCTGAACTCAAACTCAGCCATATTAGAATATTACATTTCTTCTGGTGAAGCTGTTTTCTTGTTAAATTGGGTTAATAAGAAAACATTTGAATTCACTATGATCTTGACCAATTAAAATCCCTTCTCTCACATTTCTTGCAAAGACTTAATGTCAAATAGACAGATATTTGGAACTGGACTAATTTGATCAACTTTTACAATATTCACTTCACTTATTTGAAGGAATCCCAAAGCATGATCATTATGGACTTGATGAGTCCATAAGGACTTATCAACATCTTTATGGTGTTTCTTTGATAAAGAGTCCACATTCTGAATTGTAGCCTGAATTTCTTAGTTTGCTTTGATTAGACCATAACAAATTTTTTCCAAGGTTTTAGGAGACTGAAGAGGGTCTTAATGCTTTCTTTGGGATAAATATTACTACTTAGACCAGTGACACTATCAACACTTCCTGACAGTCTTTCAGTGTCTGTTGGCAGCTTCTGATGAGTTTTCATTTTGCCTTTCTATTTACTTTGAAAAAATTACCAACTTCATTCCATCGTTTCATGTATTTAATACTTTATTTGCACTTTTCTCATGATTAATACTTTTCTGACCTCTCTGTAGTGTATGACATTAGCTAAAGGCCAAAAAAAATTAAATGTCACAAAAATCTTGCTAGTACAGCTATGATTTTTAAAAGATGCCTTTATAAAGTATTATTTTTAGAGGAGGGACGGGAGAAAATAGGCATATCTTCAAAACCAAGTTATTGAAGCAGTTTTATTTCTTGTATTTTACCTATAATAGATGTTTGTTTTTCAGGTGCTACATACATATAAATGTGTATGTATCTTATAGCGATTAATTTGATAAATTTATCATGCCGTTACCTTTTAAATAAATAAAAACTGGACTCTGGACTTCGTAACAGATGAATAGCAAAAATCCTCTGTAACCTTTTAGGAAGAAGAAATTCTCCAAAATATAAAATAAGAGAAATTTATCAAAACAAATGTCCTAAGAACAGACTTAATGACAGCAAAGGTTGTGTCTTTCCTGGCAATGAAAAACAAAATTTTTAAATTTTGTCACAATGTGTGACACAGACCTAAATTGCACAAGGAAGGCAAATAAGACAAAAAATACACTTGGTGCTACACTATCAAATTTGTGAACACAACTCCTAAAAGGCAGAAAAAGATGAAAACTCTGCAGTAAAAATAAGCTCAAATAGTGATAATAAACAGAGTTTGAAAAGGGACAGCAGAAACCCTGTGACCTGACTTACGTTACTCTCCATTTCAGAATAAAGACAAGAAGTGTCATCTATTCCCTTGAGAAGATAATGAGTAACACAGGAAAAGCAGCATCATAAGCAAATTTCTGTAGGCACTGAAGTCGGGGAAGAGGAGTGGGGGCAGATTAAAAATGAAGACTAACAGCAACAAACCATGCAGCCGAATAAGTGGAACAAATTAGCATGAAATCAATAAGAAAACAAGAATAATCTTAACATAGCCAAACACACAGTTGTGGGAGAACAGAAGACATAAAAATCAGAACCACATGGTAGCACAGTACAAGACCATATCCCATGGTGACAATATTTTTAAGCAAATCTTGACAGAGGAGTGACTCTGTGGTGCTGTTTGAAAGACTACTGAAAAGTGGTCTAATAACAATTTCAACAGGAGACGAAAGGCAAGAAGGCTTTATAAGAAGATCACATGAAGATCGCATGAGCAGGTAATCAAACTGGCCATTACACCTGAGCTTACTCATAAAAAAAGAAGCAGGTGAACTAGAAAAGTCCAGAGGATCTTGGAGTGATTCATGTGGAGAGAAAGGGTCGTTGAGTAGTTGACGTAAAGATGAGTAATCAGTAGAGGCTGGATGGACAGGTGGATATTTTGTACAACTGACTCGTCATAGAAGAAACTTGAATGAACAGGGAAGAGGATCTGTCTCAATTTAACCAAGAATATGTGGTATACCAGCTGACTTTAAAAGGTAAATGGCTTGTATTTGTATAGTGTCTTATAAAGTCCATAGGATCCCCAAAGTGCTTTACACTTTTGGATTCCTTAGTACCAATTTCAGGGCTGCACAGTGCAGTGCACTGCTGCCTTGCAGGTTCGGAACCCTGCCTGGCATCGTTCTGCATGGTGTTTTCTCTCAAGGTACTCTGGCTTCCCCCCACAGTCCAAAAACATTGACTGTCAAGTCGATTGATCTCTCTAAGTTCTTGCGTTGGAATGGTAACCTGTCCAGGGTGTAACCTGCCTCTAGTGGCACCAGCACCTCTCACAACCCCACCAGAGATAAGCTTGTTGGATGAATGGATGGCGTACCAATTTCAAGCACTGATTGTTTATAGGCCACACCTGATCTGGGTGTTGTTGCAGACTATGTTCATCTATTTATGACCCATCTTGAGTGAACTCATTTTCTAATGGCTACTTCCAAAATTAAAATGTATCAATCTCAAATAATCTCATACCTTTTTCTTAAACATGATAATGAGTTCAGTGTAATCCTATAGTCTCTATGGTCACCAGACTCCAATGCATTAGAGTATCTTTGGGATGTGGTAGAACAGTAGATTTGCATCACTTACAGCTGTCAAATCTACGGTAGCTGCACGATTCTATCATCTGGATCTATAAGAAAGGCTTTCTGCCTCTTGTTTAATGTATGCCATGAAGATTTAAGGCACTTCCGAGTGATAAGAGGGGTAAAACATTTTATTAGAAAATGTCTACTGTACTTAGAGTCACTGTAAATATGTACCTGTGTGGTAACTTCAAAATGCTGTAATACTAGATAGGATGTAATGGATGTGAAAATGACTCATTATTTTACTTTTCTCTGACAAATTCATAGTGAAGTAAAGGACACTAAGGGATTTAGGTGGTTATTACCTTAAAAAATATGTGTCAATTTTGAGACAGCATAAGATTGTAGTCACTCTTGGCCTTACAACTCAAATATTTCTATTATAAACAGACTAAGAATTTTTTGCTTCTATTATGTTAAACAAGACAAACTATATTTTGTAAGCATTCTAGAATAATTTATAATAAAGCAGCCAATTTATCAAAACGCAACTATGTGGCTACACACCCAAACTGTGAGAATAACATTACTATCTCTGCCTGTCAGTCAGAGGATTATCCAATCAGACAGTGACATATGCAGAGAAATAAGGCCTTTGTTTTCTGAGATCTAAAGATAAGAATCGTATTTCCATTAAATCAATGAGCTGTGTGCTTTACCGTAATGAATAATGCATAGCCCCCTTCAAACCTGCTTCTTGCGCTACTGTCCCCCACCCCCACTCTTCCTTTCAGTATTTGCTAGGCTTGCCATTGAACAGTCTCTCAAGTGTTTTCATACCTTTGCACTTCACAATAAAGTTCCTGCAAGCTCACCTCAAGTGCTACTCCATCTTATTTTAATCACTCTCTTAGGATGGCTGATAAGGAAAGCATCAGTGTACACCAGAAATGTCAGTAATATGTTGTGTAAAATGGTACACAGTATGAGCATAGGTGTAAATCCCAGGTGGGTCAGGGGGATCCGGACCCCCCAATCTTGGAAAAATCTAGAATTGTTCATGGTCCCCCCAATAATGAGATAGGATTTATGAGTATGTGTTACCATTATGTTTTGCAGAGAACACTGTGAGCACAAAAGAGACTAAAGTCCATGCGAAGCAGTGTATTCAAACTATTTCCTCAAACTGAGGGGGAAAATCTGTCACTTTCTATATTAACCCACCTCAAATGTCTATCTCTTCTTTAACACCCCTTAACTTCTTAGATCCATTAGCTCCATTACAGCTCATTCACCATCCACCCAACTGTGAACTTAAACATCCTTTACATCCATTTCCTCTGCCAAGTCTGCTGGAGACACAATAGGCACAACACCACTTCTTTAATAACTCCCTGCATAGGTGTCTACGGGCGTGTGTAAAGCCTTATTGATTTCATGTGGAGAGGCTAGACTAGTTGTCCACTACGATGTGCAGCACTGACCTTGTCTTCCTCCATGTAATTAATTAAAGCTCACAGTAGGACTGACAGCTGATGGATTACCTTCTTGGTGATTGTTACAGTCATGGAAATCACGCACATTCACAAAGGTGCACACAAACACATCCACAAACAAGGTGTTGAAGAGCAGTAGAGAACACAACATAGGGAATAAATGTGTTTTCCTTGGTTTAACTAAGCTGATGGTTTATGCTGCATAAATGGGTGCGTATTGGGGAAGTCAATGCAAAAACCTACTTGCTGCCCATACAAAATCATTATGTCCCTCAAAGCATGTATGTCTGATGAATTCCTAATTCTTTCCACACATAACTGCCCCTTGTCTACCTGTGTCTTTGTACTCCAGCTCTACCCCTCCCTTCTTCTCACTCAGTCAACCAAAACTACAGTGTGTCAGTCTCATTTCATCATTTTCTCTTCTCTTTTTGAAACCTTTTTTCTTATGCCAAGTCCCATGCTGTCCTCTTTAAGCCACACTTCTTGTGCCACTTGTGGAGGCATAGGTTTGATAATCCACTAAAGAAATATTGAGGCTGTAAATTTATATTGCAGATGTTAAATGTAACCTTTTCTTCCTTTTCTTAGAACAACTTAGTTCTAATCTACTTGTATTTATGCTTTGTTATTGTTTTTTTTTTTTTTTTTCAACAATAGTTTATGGAACTTTAAATATCTTCCCTGTTATTATGTCTGTCTTCATCATAGAGAACATTTTGGACTTCACAGTCGTATTGCCTTATTCACTTACAATTTCCTTTACTGTTTTGATAAGATGATATGATACAATGAACCAAAGGAAATGTGCTTTGAAGTATACAAATGTGGCAGGTGTGAAAAGAAACTCTTTCCTCACTTTGCTATAAATCAAAGTTTTTCCTTCCCGTTGAACTTATGACCATTTACCAAGAGATTGTGAGGAGAACCATTGTTAGTCTTTCAAGCGTGACAATCCCTTGGAAAAGTATTCATAACCTATTTTAACTGTGTCATTTTCCTTCCACTTTACAGCTATGTGCAATCCTGTGGTGGTCTGTCATATCCAATCCCAAGAGAACAGATGATTTCTATGGCTGTAAGATATTAAGACATTATCAAACATTATTTAACATTTGTTAATATCTTTCAATGGACTGTTTACCTGATTACAGCTATAACCCAATAAATTGTAAAACTGAGGACTGTGGAAAACCTGTTGTGTTTGTCTCTCACGAACAATCTGCTGTTTGACAAGATGTATAGATTTGACCTTTTCCTTTGTACTATTTGAATGTTTGAGTATTTTTGCACCCACCCCTCCCCCAATTGTGCAGCTTGGGTGCTTCAACTGAAAATTAAGTCAGCTGAGGATGAGTTGAGGCACAACGTGAAAGATAAAACACTGTGTCAACATCACAAGCAAGATTAAGAAAGAAGGAGCAGGCTGTGAAGTTTGAGGCACTGAAAGAAATGTGAACTCTCAAATAACTTATAATTAGGTCTCAGACCTCAATCAGCCTTTTAACATCACAGTCCATGTTTGAAGGTTAATACACGGCTATGAAACGGGAGGCAGCCAGGTAGTGAAAACCAAAAGGTTCTATAATTAACAGACGCAGAACAAACAAAGGGTGCTGCAGAAAGCAACAATTCAGAAAAAGTTGAGAACATACGTGGGCTAAAGTCATTAAGAATTTGTCATTAAAGTAAAGAAACTGTGGTGCATATATGAACTAAAATCATGCAGAACGGTTCAAACATCAAGTGTAATTTTAATTATATGTTTCTCTAATGCGCTGGCAACCTGACAAAATAGTCATACACAGCATCCATCAAACTCATCAATTGACAGGCTGCCTTGCTCTGAACCATAGGTCACATACCAGCGTTTCAATGACCCCAAAACAGTTGTAGATCCCTGTTGGAGCTTAGAAAACACCTGATAGAGAAAGATTAATGCTCTCAGTCAGGAAATAAACTGTCTTTAACAAATAAATTAACAGGGAGTAATGTCACAAAAGGATAGCTTGCCAAAGCAATTGATCCCCTCACGAGTTGCAGCTACTCCAGGATTCCACAAACCTCTGATCTGATTCTAATGAAAGTAAAGGTCAGAAAGAAGAAGGTGATGAGGAAGCATTAGCTTAATCTGCTCCATCATCTGAATTTTCAGGGGGGAATCCCATTGGGTAAACTAAACCATAAAATATAGACTATGCCACATGTTCAGCTGATTTCCTGACAACATATCATGTTCTACTTGTCTCCAAAAAATAAATAATTACTAGTAGGATTCCATCATTTTAACAGTGTTCACACCCACTCAGAGTTCTGCTTAAAAGTTGGGAACCGTGTGGAAGAAAGACTACAAGTTTAACTGCTGGGGCAGTGAGGGAGAGTGAAGATGAACAGAATGATGCTTGCTTACAGACAGATGTTGAGTAACCAAATCCACTGCCATCTCACAGCTTAGAGTCAATCTGCAGGTCACAACACCACAGATTTGTTTTACAATTGCCAGTAATGGCCTGGCAGCTCTATAGCCTGGCAATGGAGTAATTTTGGCAATGACTGTCTCAATAGCAATACGCATGAATCCAGTAAGAAACACTGACAAGCTAAGAGCTAAAATCCTTCAATCTGGAACACAAACTGGTGGGTCTCTTGTAACATAACCTGATGCTGTGTTGACATCCCAAAAAAAAAGAACCTGTATCAGTAATTAAACCCAGTACAACATTTGATTACCATGAAGAATGAACATAAATGAGACCAAATCTGGAGTGCTGGACAGACATTAATGATGACTAAGACCTTTCTGTGACTTCTCAAGCTTCCCTCTGGCGCTGGGTGTCAACAGATGTCACAGCGGCTGCTTTTCTCTCTTGTACTATGTGATCTTCTGCATGAAGGAAGTCTCTACTTATCAAGAATTTGACAAAAAATAAATCCAACATTTTTGCCATGTGGGTATTGTACTAACAATTTACTTTTGCTTTACCAAATTCAAACAAAGCTGCTTTGTGGAAACACTACTTTGTGTGAGCAAGCACTTAGGCAAACTCAAATGGATTTTACAAACACGCAAGTAAAAAAAGAAAAAAAAAGAAACACTCCAGGTGTTATGGTATGTCATACCATAACGTGTAAAGATCAAGAAAGTACATTTTACATAATAGCCTACCTCTCTACTCACCTTTTAATTTGCAAACAAAAAATCCACAAAACATTTTATGAGACATTTATTACAACATCCAGCTGTATTTGTATCCGATGCTCTCCATTTTTAGATATCTTTTGCTAGGAATATTTAGGTGTAGATATATCATCAAAGACCAAAACATCTATGGTGTTACAACAACCCCACAAATTTGGGAAATAAATAACCATATAACCTTTTTAGTGACCTATGAGTATGACAATTATTATTTTGGACTGTGGTGCTTCTGTGTTCCAAAAATGCACAGACATTTGTCAACATATTCACTATAAAACTGTTTAAGTTCATGCCATTTTTTAAAACAGTAATTGAGTTCTTTTGTTTTATGCTAAGTACAACCTCTTAATGAAATTCCATTTAGAAAATTGGTTTTACGTGCATATCAGACAATAATCAGGATACTTTATTTCACTGACTAGCTGCCTCTAGACGGCACTGCAACAGACTGACCTATCAATAAACCAATGACACTCCTGGAAACTCTGCCAAGTTTCGTTCTTCTTCTGCAGTTACACTCTGTTGCAAATATTACATCTGATGAAATAAAGAATTTAACCTATGAATTCCAGTCGTCTCTGAAAGACATGTTGGTCTCAACAGTACAAACATTATTTGTTTTACTTGCTTTCAGCTGAAGGAAAGTTGAAGATATGATTACACAGTGTACTTTAGAGATTCTATGTTGAACACAAGTGAAACCACAACAGCACCTCGTCATCTCCCTCTCTGTCTTGAGGGAGTAGAGTTCAGCTAATTAACCATAATATCAGCAAGAAAACTCTCCTCGCTTGGTTGACACACACAACGGCCCCTAATTGACTGCCAGGAGTTTTGAGGCTTTAAAACAGCAAAAAAAGCAAGCTGTACCTCAGTGATTATGAGGTTTGGGGATATATTGCATTACATACTGCACATTCTTGCAGAACCAATCCAGTGTCACAAAGTTCAAACGCAACACTGCTTGAATAAACAAAGATGAGCTCAAACAGTCATAAAAGCCCAGAGGAAAGAGAATACATTTGCCACAGAGGTTGGAAACTCAATGCTTTAGTACTTTGGCATATGTTCTGAATACCAACAGTCACAAACCTTATGCTGAATTAAATACCCTATCACTATGCCCATTAGCCTATGAATTTTTTATGCCACTGTCACACTCTGTATCTTCCTTTTAACTGAATAAAATAATGATTAATTCCACAAATAATCATGCAACCTATTAGGGCATTCACAACACATTTAAATTTTATCCCAAGATGGTTTTGATCCTTAAATGCAACATAAGTAAGTCTTGCTTATGAGATGTTTATGTCAGTACCATAGCCCAAACTGGAATATTTGAAAACTGTGAATTTTATTTGATCCCAATACTAACACACCATTAAGAAATAGAGTACTTTGAAGTCAAGTGGTGCAGATTTTTGAGAGAAGTCTTGACCGTAACATGGAAATTTACCTAATAAAAAAAAGCCCTATGTTCTTTAAGAGAGAATAACAAAGTCAAAGCTTCTGAGGTACCAATAACCAACCAAACAACTACATTATGATACTGATATTATTTAAGTCATTGACTTCTTATCTATCTCACTACATTTGGAAAAATAAAAACAATTCAAGTTTTCTTAGAGGCTTGTTCCTACCATCTCCACAGCATAACTTAAAGTCATGTCAAACTAGTTCACAAATATCAAAAATTCCTTATAGATAGACCTTAAATTCCAATCTTGTTATCCCTGTAAAAATAATTGCCTTCCTTTAATAACAAATACAGATTAATTAAGTTATTTTAGGAGCAACATTATGGTTTTTAATATGCTTCGGGTTCGGCAAGATGTAAAAAAACATTTCCCTCTGCTATTTCCCTCTGATCTCTCCTGGCTCTGAATCCGGATGTGCCACCCCAGATTATAAGTATAGTTTTGATGGAGTGGTAATTTAAGGGCTTTATGGATCTGGTGGATTCTGACTTTGTAAAATCATTTGAGCATGTTAGGGCTAAATTTAATATCCCCTTCAAAGACAGGTATAACTACCTCTAGATCTGTTATTTTGCAAGGTTTCCCTTGAGGACAGCCAGGATATGTATGAAATTGTCAGAATTAGGAAATATAATAGTCTGGGCCAAGTCTCCCAGAGGACTGATTTGCAAGATTTATGCCTAATGCATCCCCCCCCACCACCAACACGCCCCAGTTCCCAATTTAAGTTTCACAAAATCCCCTTAATTCCACAACGCTTAGACTCATGAAGCAGAGTATTCAATATGCTAGCATACATGGAAAGATAAGAAATATTTTTGTTGTCTTACCTACTTGTCTTCAAACTTAGTTGGGCTGCTTAGCTGATTATATGGACATCTAAAAGAAGTCTTCACAGGAATCCACTTCAACTCCCAACAAACACACAGACAATAAAGATTGATCAAATCTCATTATGCTAGCCACATAGAAAACAATTTCAGAATTGAGCGAGGCCATGTTGGGGGTTGAGATAAAGTTGGAGCAGAGGGAAAAAAGAAAGAATATTGAACATAAACATCTATTTTCTAACTGGGGCTCTGGGATGGGGCAGATAGGCACTCGAGTAATTTAGATGACTCATCCATTTTTAAAAGGAGTTTGATAGAAAGCAATCCTCCTTGGTGAATGTTTCAACTATATCATCTGATTGTGAGAGTGAGGGGAGCTGTCAATCAATCTAAATCGGTGCTCACATGTCACTTCAAGTCCAAATATGCAGCATGTGCACATACCATATAAATCAGCAGAAATGTTTTGCCATCGTAAATCTCTGTCCTATCTGTTGTATTTAATTTTTCTTCTTTCAGAGAGAAAAAGAAGGTGGGTTGGTAATGGATGCGGCGTGAGGTAGTTCACCTGACCTTTTCATAAGAGCCGGTGCATGAGGCCAAGGATGTTCAAAAGCTATTTTTTCTAAGTCCAAGTCAAGTCTAAAGTTCTTGAAAAACAAGTCCAAGTTAAGTCTCAAGTATTTTTGCCCCAGTTCAGAATCAAGTGTCAAGTCTCTAGCAATTGAAATAAGCATTTTCTCATCTAATTGTCTAGTGAATCTCTAACTCTCCATCACAGTAGATTAGAACCTTTATTGTTTTTCTTTATGGCCAAAATTAACACATGAACAAAATGATAGTAATCATAATAAGAATATATTTTATTTAAAAGTGAATTTCAAAACACTCAAGAACACTGTAAATACAAGTTAAAAATAAGATAACAACAATAAACCAACAAACCGCTGTCTGTCAAAAAGCAGTTTTTAAACTGAGGAAGGGAGTCAGTGTTATGGAAATCAGGTGGCTGCTGAGACTAAACTCTCTTTTGTACTGTAGGACTGGGTTCAGCACTGGTTCAAACCTGGGTCCACCGTTTTTGCATAGCTACTGGGATCTTGGTCATCCTCCAGGTCCCTGAAATGCTAAGAGCTATGCTTACTTTTGGGGTAGCCAGTTAGGACTGGTTTCAAGTAAGCCATTGATTGATTCGGCTGAGGGAGTCGGTATATGAGTTCTCTTCCAGATCTCTATCTTGTGGTCAGAAGTTCCAATAGACTTTCTCGATGTCTGAAATTTTGACAGATGGTGTCAAAAAAATCCCATTTTATTTTTACATATCAGTTTTTAAATTATAATAGTGATACAATCAAATTCAATTAATTCCAATTCAGTTTAAATAATACCCAAGCAGAACAGAGAATCCACATCATACCATGCACATTAAGGGGATGAACTTTTGCTTCGCAGTGACAGAAACCACTGACTGTGGCACCCCTCAATATAAATAAACAATTAAATTGATGATAATTGTTGGTCATGGCAAATGAGTAATTTATTTGCCATGACCAAAATGGATATAATCACCAGGGATGGTAATCTCTGATTTATACCCAATACAATAGACATCTTGATTCACAAGCTACATTCCGATACACAAAGATTCCTCCTCATCAACCAGCGACTCAATTAGATAAGATTTATGTCCTCATCACAATGCATCTCGATTTAAATTAACTTAGCTGAAAAATATATTGTTTATAACTATTTTTCATTAATAAAAGTGAATTAATTCAAATTTCAATCATTTGTTAATGCATTGTTATTTTATATAAGGTAATTTATAAAAAGATGTCATATTTTTGTGTGGGACATGTTTATTTTTTCGTGCTGGATCCTGGCGTTGTTATCAGTTGCTATGGCAATGACTAGCAAAGCCGAGTAACGTACTGCCATCTCTTATACTTATTCCTCAAATTCTCCTAATGAGCCCAGTATTTTGTATGCGCGCCTACCACCGCAGCTTCTTCTTGTGGCAGTTAGCAGAGGAAACGCTGTCAATAACTTGTTTTATTTATGTATTGCATTATTAATATTGAATTTAACCAATATAATGGCATTATATAAAATCTGTCACTAAAGGGTGCATTCACACTGCCCTGTTTAGTCTACTTTAATCAAGCTAGTTTGTTTGCCCAGAAAGTCTGGTTAGTTTTGGGAGGTGTGAATGCGCAATCAAACTCTTATGTTGACCAAAAAAGCTAACTCCGGTCCGCCAAGAAACATAGGTCTCAGTTTGGTTGAAGTGAACTCTGTTGCAGTTCAAATGCATATGAATCCCAAGCAGAACGGAAACCACTGTAAAAGCAGGAAGTGGATTAAAGTGTAGGGCATTCTGGGTAAATACAACCAAAACAGAAGAGTGTGTGTTTGGAGCTAGAGGGAGAAATGGCTTGTCTTTTCCAAAGACAAGAAAGAGCCGATTAAAATCTGGTGTCACTCCATTTTTGTTTATATTTCTTGAAGGAAGTTGTGCTCACTGTCTTCTTCAGAGGTTTTTGTGTCATTTCCTTCAGTGATTCTTGGTGCAGCGTCACCATAGGCAAGAAGTTTAGCAGATTGATCAAAGGGCTCGGTTCATTTGACACACCGAGGCAGTGAAATGAGCTGGTCAGAAAAGGAGGCAATCACTGCATAACCATCAGACCTCAAGCAGTGCACATCAAAAAGAAAGGTCAGATACAGGCTGCTTGTTGAGCTGTTTTAGTGTGACGGTATTAACAGCACATAACTTAGAATATTTATTTTTCTGGAATAGCTACTGGTATGGTGTTAGCCATCTAGAATTTGTTAAACAATAAAATGGTGGGGACATAGTGAATGGCATTTATAAATTACCGTATACAGACAGTGTACTGATATGTTAATTGCAAACTGTAGATAGCACCACTGATTGTCTGCTACCCCTGTTGTAGTTGTTTTCATATTATGGGAACAATAAACTGGAATTAAAAGTGTGTCAGGACATACTATCCTTAAATATAACTTGAAAAGATACATATATGTTTTTTGTAAAACTCAACCATTTCAGAGAATTTACTGACATCTACTGGAAAAATGGCCATTTAAAACTGAATGACTCATCTGCCTTTAACTTAAATAAGAGCGAAAAAACCCTCTGTTAAAAAGGCAACAGGTCTCTGTGTTGTCGCAGGACAACACAGGTCAAACAATCATGCACACACACCCACACCTAAGTAGGATTTAGAGAGCTCAATCAACCTTACAGTCATATTTTTGGACTGTGCGAGAAAGCCGGAGTACCCGGAGAGAACCCACGCATGCACAGGTAGATCATGCAAACTCCATGCAGAAAGACCCCGGGCCGGGAATTGAACCAAGGACCTTGCAAGGCAACAGTGCTACTAACTGCATAGCCCTGGTTGAATAGTCAAGATACCTTATTGTATTTCTGCAAATAGATTCTTATTAAAAGAAAATTGGCATGATAGCAGTGTTAACACAATCAATTTTGAATTTTATGCTGCTGTGATTGACCCTATTATTTGCTTAAAATCTTCCAAAGCTAGGAAAAAGTGTATTTGTTCTTAATTGAAAGACATGGGGTGAGTATGTGCATGTGTATGGGTGTATATGTGTGGTGGCTTGTCCAAGGTATATCCTGCCTCTCACCTAATGACCACTGGAGATAGTTGTAAGCTCCTCTATGACCCTGCATATAGAAGGATACAGATGATGGATATATGTTTACAGATTTTCCCCTTCAACTCCAACTGGACTTATTTTTCTAAATAAGAAGTGAAATCAAATTTCAGTCTCTTAAAATGACAAAAAGAGCTTTAATTTCAAAAACAAAACAAAACAAACAAACAAACAAAAAAATATATATATATATATACACCTTTTCTTTCCACTTAAGTTATATGCACTGCTATATGTTGGTCTATCACATGAACTCCTATATAAAATAAACATAAAAAACTTTGTAAACTTTACAATCACTATAACCTAGTAATCCACTGGCCTTCATTCTGTTTTGTTTTATTCTAATAATCCACAGGGCTTTATTTCATTTTTATTTTATTTTATTCAATAACACATAGCAGGGTTTCAAGGATCAACTGCAAATAACACATATCACTGGTTTGTCTATGAAAAGTGTGTTAATAATGTTATGGCTGACTGGTGCAGCTGCTTACTATTATTATTATTATTATTATTATTATTATTTTATTATATTAAAGAGTGCTAATTGGTGACAGATTTAAAAAAAAAAACGGAATGCTCTCTAATAACGATGCAGAAATACATGTTTCTACATAGTACTTATGAAATAAAAAAACAAAACAAAAAATTTCTAAAGGGTATATTGCCTCAATGTGTGGTTTTTAGATCAATGCGAAGTATTATTTATAATAAACCATGTGAATAAGTTTTACCTCTTTGTTATTCTGAATTCACTTTCCTTTATTTATCCTGTGTTTCCCGGTTTATACTAAGACCTGAATCTACAGCTGACAGTTACTAATGTATTTACAGAAATGGAGATGGATTTTCCATATGAAAATAAACCAATTACTAAAGTAGCATCCTCCTCCTCCATTCCTTATCAGCACCATTTTCAGCTGTCATGCCCAGATCTAACCCTAGAGCCCCTCTCCACCCCCTCCTTTTTCCCTTCACTTCCCTTCAACTCACTTTAACACTTCCACCTCCTGAGGCCCCCCGTTCCTCCGTTACCTCTGTTCCCTCGTGTTTCCTTGCTCATTCTACACTGATGCACTGTCTGTCCTTTCCTTTGAGCCCCCATTTACTCCAATCACCCCCTCCCCTGTTGTCTCCCCAACGCTCCCTTTTCTCTATCCCCCCATCCATCAGACTGAGTAATGGCCATCAGGGCAGGGAGTCACCCTGCAGCTGTCTGGGGCAGACACTGATCACATACACACTCACTTTACGTTGAGCACACAGCCATCCATTTGCATGGCCCTGTCAAGCTCGCTGCACACTGCAATTTTAAAGCAGGAGCACAAATGGTTCAAATGAGGGTACAAATGAGGCTGATCATACTCATCTGGGGTTAAAGGGTGAATATTTTCTGCTTTTATGTGTCATCTGTGTTTGTGCAAATCACTTTACACCCCTAAAAGATGTCTCAAAAGACAATGTTCAGTTGGACTGTTTTCAGGATTTTTGCAGCTCAACTATAAGAGCAGCAACACAGGAAGGACTGTGTCAAGGAGTCCATGTTTTCACATTGCTCTAATATATAACCAAACAAGATTTTAATTTTCCCATAATATCCCCCAAATTTGGACCAATTTTCCAAAACAATGCACACTACCAAAGTGTACTGCATCTACCAGTTTGTTATTTAGCTGCAACTGGTTTCCAGTGGAACAGCAGTAGCTTATTGGCTCAAAAGGCATTGTAAAAAGGATTGAGGTACTGCATATCATATGGGTGCTAACCCCCTTAATGACATCTTAATTGCCTTTTTGTTCATATTATGAAATTTTAATGACCTATTGGGCTTTTACCTACAGACTGGGGTTTGGTCTGTTAGCTCTTCACATTACAGCTGGTTATGATGTCATTAGTCAAAAATTATGTGCCATTTTTTATTTTAGAGCTACTAAATTATGAATGCATCAAGACTGGGAGAGGAGTGACCAATATGCTTATGTTCTGCTGTATGAAAAATATAACAAGATCAAGGTAGGGTTAAATGGAGTTCAACAAAATATTATAATGTTTGAATGTAATACTTGACATTTGAAACTCATAAATGTTTTAGAAAAAACTATTTTTACTATATATTTTGTAAAATTTCAACTTTGGATTTTTATCTGTTTAGTTCCAATCTTTAATTTGGCCAGGGCCTAGAATAAAAGTGATTCACTTTCTAGAGATGTATAGAAGCCCAGAGGGGACAAAAAACTTAAAGTTGTTCCACATTTAATATTTATATTTAATATATATAATAGCTGGGGTTTTAGCCAAGATTTAAAGGAAGTCTGTTTCTGCTGTTTTGCAATTTTCCAGAAGTTTCTTTTACTTGTTAATTTTTCCAGATTTGTGGTGCGTAGAAGCTGAATGCTGCTTTTCTGTGTTTGGTGCATTACATGTCGACTCTAGATTGTTCTTCTTTAGGCCAAAAATTCCTATTATAACCTGAGCTAGTGGGATAATATAGATATTGAATAAGAGGGGTCCAAGGACTGAACTGGAGAGACCTACCTAACTCTCCAGTAATATGTCATTGTCAACAGTGTCAAATGCTGTGCTGAGGTCCAACAGAACCAGCACTGTGGTTCTCCCACAGTCTCGATTTATGTGGATGTCATTGACCACTTTGACAAGGGCAGTCTTGGTACTGTGGTGAGCATGGAAACCAGCCTGAAAGACATCAAAATATATTGAAACTAAAGTGAAACTTTTTGGCCATAAGGACCATCCTTACATTTGGAAGAAAATTTAACTATGGGGATGGTAGCATCAAGTTGTGCAGCTGTTTGTTGCAGGAAGAACTGGCAAGCTTCATAAAATAGATGCCATCACGAGGGAAACACTTTATGTAGAAATATGAAGCAACTTCTAGGGATGAATGAGAAATTTATATGATATGGATTTTTAGTAAGCACGTCTGCAAGTGTGGTGTTGTGTTAGTGCCTCCAAGGAATGTTTCCTATAACTTGTGGAATTTCTATAATGAATAATTGAGACAGCTCTTAGGGCAAAAGGGAGGTCCAAATGGTACTAGCAAACTGCAACACAGTGGCTGCTGGGTGTATATTACCTAGGGTTTTAATTGCATTGCAACCTGCCAAAACTCATTGTGAGGTGTTGAATTAGCTAACTGAGCCATATCTCACATTTATTTTGGACAGCCAACCCTAAAATGCCCCTCTATTTCCTGAGAAGGTCCTTTCAACCTTCCTGGTTGATAAGAAGATTTGTTAGATAGGTTCACAGTCTTTTATTGTTTGACCTGCCCCTCATTTTTCATAGGATATTCTGCACTTACTCTTTTTATCCGTGGACATTGTGTTTTATCAGATTTGCTAAAGAATAGCTTTTTTGATCCCTTCTGTGTCACATCATTTTGTCTATTACACTGCTGGTTATCCCTACAGCAGCATGGCTACTTTTAAAAGACATGTAGTTGAAATGGCCTTGCTGAAGTCATAATTATAACTTCAATGAGGGTTCATATCTAATCAGCTACAAGGCTTGAAAGCACCTCTGTGCTGAGCTGTACCTTGAAAACCATACAGGTACTCTCCAAAGATCACATTCAAAAGTTAGAAAAAGAGTTCAAAAGTGAACCGAGGCTATTTAAAAATAAAGCAACTCATAATGGGATTTTACAACAATTCAGATTCTGTGTTCAGGGACAAACTAAATGTGGATCAAAACAATTAATTCTGTAATGATGATTTTAGAAATCACAAATTGTCATATAGTATCTTGCATTATAATATATTATTGCATTATATTATAGCATCTTATCATTTGCCCCAAGTCCCCCCCCCCCAAAAAAATAAAAAATAAACAAATATTCTATGTTTCGCTATGATGCAAAGACAAATTCAAATATATTTGTAATATATTTAAAAATATTATGTGGTAGACCAACACAATTCCAACATAAAATAAATTCATTGCATTTCTTTGTGTGCCAAGTTTGATAAGTATGGCGTGCATAATCAGCCCCCCAAAGTAAACAATTTGTAGAGCCACCTTTTGCTTGGATTGCAGCTGCTAGATCTCTGGGCTTCAGTATATCTCTGCCAGCTTTGCAGTAACTGAAACACATGTCTTTTCATTTTTGGAAAACCACTCAGTCTTCCTCATATTGGATGGAAAACATCTGAGAACCATATCTGAAGCCTTACCACACATTCCTGATTTTGTTCAGGTCTAGGCTTTGATTGGACCATTAGAGCTGCACCTTGGCCCCAGTTTAATGCCTCTAACAGGTGACTGTGGCAATTGTGCTGCTGAAGAAACTACAAATCCACTGAAGTACAGATGATCTTTACTGAAGAAGCCATGAATATTTTTTGTTCATCTTCTCTGTTATGAATTACTTTGTGTTGGTCTTTAACATGAAATATTGGTTTGTGTTTGAAATGTAACTGAACAATACTTATTGGGTATTAATACGTTTGCAATGTGCGGTACCTAACACTAAATTCAACCATTATCCATGTGCTATAGCGACTAAATAATTCTGCTGTCACACCTGTGGCCCACACCTGCATGAGGAGATGCAAGTTCCTCCCAGAAAATAATTCAGACGAAAGATTTTCTTGCTGAGAGGCCACAGTATACTTCTGTAATATTAGACTTTATCCTTGTTTTCTCCAGTTAGACATAAATATTGTTTTTATTAAATGTAACTCATTTTTACGTTAATTGGGATCATCCAGTTAAAACTTCTTGTATGTCCTCATTATTAAATTTCTAACAATCAGCACCTTTTCTGTGCTTTTTTTATATTTATTTTTTTTTTAATTTTTACCTTGAGTAATGCTTAGTTTTATGTTCCTGTTTAGAACCCTTTTCCTCCTCAGGACTTTTTTTTTTTTTTTTTTTCCCCAGAGAAAGCGGACTAACGCCAGGGGGCGACGTTGATCTCTGTAACACTCTGACCAGGACAACGATGGAGCGCGCAAAAGGTGGGGGAACGAGAACGCGCACCAGAGCTGGGAGAGAGAGTTAAAGAGAGAGAGGGAAGCTCTGAGATCCGACTCCGGTGTCAGCTCGATTCAGTCACACAGCTCCGGCTCAGACATGGGTAGAAATTCATCTAACGTGTCGTCTTTGTTTCTTCTGACTTGTATGGCAAGATGCAGAATCGCTGTTTAATCCACTACACAATGGACACGTCGTTTTGCATTATGGCCGATATAGTGGTGCTCCCGTCTATTACATTAGGAATTTGAGACTTATGCTAATTAGACTCAATTATGCCTTTTTTGTCTTTTTTGTCACCATCATCATCATCCAAACTGTTTTGCAACTAGTTAGACCCCCTATATCCCATTAGCATATTTAATTTATTCTTTATGAATTAAATTAGCCGATGATGCAACTGAGCTATCCTAGGGCAGCGTGTGATGCGGAGGAGGGGGTGGTGGGGGACTAATGATAAGAATGGGGACAAACGGGAGGAACTAATAGGCTGCAGGGTATTAGTAACACGGCAGGACTGAAACATAAACGACCCATTACACTGAATTAAAACTACTGACATGATCCTGCAGTGATAACATCTTTGAGATCTGACTTTACAGTATTTCATTCATGCTCTGCATAAGGGGCCAAATGGACACTCGTCTAAAAGAGTGGGAAAGAGAGAAGGATGGTCACACTGCACGGTGGGGTATTGCGTCACGGACTGTCTTTACTTGCGTATGCATTTTTAAATGTTTGGCTGTGCATGGGGATTCTTATTGCGCTCTGACTCATGTGTTGGTATCAAAGCAGCACTTTGATATCAAACAGCGGGATGATTCGTCAAGGGCAAACTCTATCTTTATCCGGTCTGACAAACTGAGAACTCTTTGTATAATAGGAAGAGAGAGAAAACATCCTTCTGACACCTAAAATCAATTTATATATATATATATATATATA
>CAEGAG010222838.1:0-54434 GCA_903067065.1 Brachyrhaphis terrabensis
CCATCCATCCATCCATCCATCCATCCATCCATCCATCCATCCATCCATCCATCCATCCATCCATCCATCCATCCATCGTCTTCCGAGAGACTAGAGGTCATTTCTTCAAATATTTTCTTGACATGATTGATTATCGAGTATCAATCAGAAGAATCGTCCACTATGTGGGTCAGCAACGACTCTCAGGTAGCCATATTGGTTGGTTCTAAGAAGTTGATTGGGGACCAAAATTGCAACATTTGTTACATTTTCATCTGGATTGAGTCGAACAAACCAAACCATTTGAAAAACATGTTCCCCTCCTGGCCTGTGGGGGCGCTACAACAAGAATCACTGAAGAAGACATTGAGCGCAACTTCCTCCTTCACAAAATGGAAGCAAAAATCGAGTGGCGTCAGATTTTAGTGATTATTTGTTTTTAGCCATTTCTCCGACTAGCTTTAGACTCTTGCGTTTGTTTTGGTTAAATTTACCCAGAATGCTGTGCGTTGTAGTCCACTTCCTGCTTTTGGAGCAGTCTGCATTCACATGTGCATTTGAACTGCACCAGAATTCAGTTCAACTGAACCGAAACATTGGTTTGTAGACGGACCAGAGTTCGCTTTCATGGTCCATCAGTTTGATGATACATTAACATTTCAGCAACACCATGTTGGTGACTTTTATGAAATAGCAGAAAAATAGTTTTAAATTAAATCTATTTAGACATAAACTTGTGTCCATGTTGAAAATCTCGTCTAATGTCAAAATTTTAGGTAATTTATTTGGATTTTATGTGACAGACCAAAACATCTCGCAAATAATTATTAAGTTGAAGAAAAAACACACTTTTTTTCACACAAAGTTAAAGTTTGTGAACTTTAACTTTAGCTAAGATCTGGTCAGATGAAACCAAAATTGACCTATTTGGTGAACCTACAAAGCAATCTCCCTAAACACAGGAACTCCAGTGTGAGACATGGTAGTGAAAGCATCATGCTGTGGGGAGCCCTGTCATTAGCAGTTACAGGAAAGCTGGTCAGAGCTTTGGCCTAGTTAAAGTCCATATCTGGATCCTTTTGAGAATTTCTTTGAGACTTTACAACCAAGAGTGGACAAGAGAGGACATTTGTTTTACAGAATATTGTTCAAGCACATGCCACACTTTTCAGATTTCTTGTTTGTTCCAAGGGGAAGGCAGTGTGAGTAAGTCTGAATCCAGACTTGATGACCAGGAGAAACAGGCAGATCATTAGAGAAATGCTTCGGTGTGGACTGTAAACCCGTCTCTGCTGAGGTTTTTCTCCTGCTTACTTCTGTTTCTTGGGGGTTTTGAACATAAAGAAAACCAGAAAAGTCGCCGTTTGTTCTCCGAAACGTCTTCAACAAACACGAGGTGTGTGATGACTCCGTGTCACAACAGTTGAAAGCCCCTCCTGAGCAGCAGAGTAAACCATTTAGGGTAAAATATCTGCGTGCTCTCTGCTTTGATTAGCGACTCTTTGAAATGGTATAACGCTGTGATTATGTGAAAGGCTCAGCGTGCATGTGGTTGGAGCTGAATATTTGCTCTGAGACACTGGGGGAAATGAGGAAAAAGCGAGAGAGGGAGCGAGAGATAAAGTCAGGGAAGACGGAGAAGGAGGAGGACTATTACACGAAGAGAGCAAGCCCTCTCTGTACAGACATTGCGACGCCAGATGGCTTCTTCTAATAAATATTCAACCTTAACTCAGTTCCCATGTAACTTCTCTTTCTCTCTGCGTCTCGTTTTTGTAGCGCTGCCAGCACACCCACACGTTTCTGGGCCAGCAAAATGATTACAGTAAAGCAAACAAAAAGGGAAAAGAGGAGGGGTGTTTGACAGAGGAAACGGGCCGACAGGGTCCTGTATACAGAGAGATAGGGTGGTAGTGCGTGCTGAAAGCTGGCAGGTTTTTTTTTTGTCTTTTCTGGTCGGGGAGGGGGTCTGTAGCAGGGAGAAGAGGCGAGCAGGGGGAAAAGAAGTCCTCTGTGGTTGGAGCTGGTGTGATTGTTGGAGACGGAGCAGAGAAGGAGTCTGTTCTCAGGGCTGATTGTTTACCTAGCTGAGGAGAAGCTTTTCCAACATCCTCTGAAGCGGCCCGCTTCGCAGGAGGAAAAAAAACCAAAATCCAGCTCGGCGCGATAACAGAGCCGGTGACCTCCTGCGTCACTGACACTTTGGATTTTTAGGTTCATATTTTAGGCAGTAGGAATCTATTTTCAGCGGCTTTAAAGTTCTCCAAAACGGGTCCTGGGAAAAGAAAACAGAACACAGAAACTTGTGTTAACACTTAGACAGAGACTGAGCTCAGAAAGAACACCATGAAACTGCTTTAATGACCACATCAAGCGGTCATGTTTTCAGAACTGATCTCACTTTTCTATTTCAAAAACATCTACAGTCCTGTGGGAAAGTTTCTTCTTCTAATTCAGTCGCACCTCGCATGAACGACCTGTTGGTCACCATAGCAACAAAGCAGCCCAGATCATCACACTGCCACCACCGTTTATGACTTTCAATATAATCATAGTTTTACTCCAGATTCAACAAAAGGAATTTCCCAAAACTATTTTTGGAAAAAGTTTTCCCAAAAGTCTGGAAACCCATCAGTGGAGGCCATGTTTACACAGTCTCTGTTTCCTAATGTTGACCTTTGACCTTAACTGAGCCATAAGATGTGGCTCCTAAATGAGGTCACAAAATATTTGCAATATTTGCGTGAATATATAAAGCCTGTTGCTGTTAAGCGTTTTCACTTACGTGTCTATCACTGTTGACTGTTATCATGTTGAAATGGTTTTATGCTCCTTTACAAACTGAAGAAAGTAACTTGGGCACAAAAATATTTCAGTTACTGACTTGAAGACGCCGAGTAACTTCGTCTAATCCCGACTCCACATGCTGTGGATTGTTTTATTTAGTTTCTTTTGAATTGTTTTAGGGTGATTTATTGGCTGTTGAAAGCTGTGCTTTCCTAAGAAAGAACTGCATTCAGACAGATGATGGCATTAGAAAGGCAGCATTTCTTGTTTCTTTGTGATGGACAACTTCTCCTTATCATGACTTTGTACTCACCAGGATTATTTAATCTGAGCCACTGAGATTCTCTCTCCTCTATTGAGATTGACCTTGAACATGTACCTGAAACCCAACCAGAACCGTTGGGTACAGTGACAGGGCTCGGCGGTGGGAGTCTGGATTAACTCACTTCCACATGAACAAAGAGGAAGTCTAGGGGGAAACATTGGTGGAGTGATAATGCCCACACTGAGCCCCATTAGGATCGAGGTATTATCCCCGGTTGACTTTGGCTATGAGAAAATGTGGACCGGTCCTCTCCGCCTCCCCTCTTCGTTGCTTTGCCATTTCCCACTCATAACAGACCTGTTGGCCGTCGAGGTTTATCAAGCTCACAAATCTAAACAGGACAGGGGCCCTGACCGGGAGAGAGCCTTGTACACAGGAAGGGCCCTAATTCTCTCTGGATTAGAGAGCAAGTTGCAATTTAGACAGCTGGTTGCTAACAACGTCACTGTTTGACCGTAGGAAGGAGGAAGCATCAAGATCGGTTACGGTAAAAGGATTCAGACTCCTTCAGGTTACAACTTGTAACTTCTTTACCCTCTGTAGAGGGTAGAGCTTTGACCCTCTACTGAATGATCATTTTTCTCATTCCTCTTTAGCTCAAGCTCAGTCAGATTGGATGGAAAGCATCTGTGGACATTATTGTCCAATCTTGCAGCAGATTATCAATCAAATTTAGGTCTGATGGGCCTAATCACTTGATCCAAACCATCCATTGTAGCTCTGGCTGGATGTTTAGGGTCCTTTCCTGCTGGAAGGACAATGACGACCGTCACTAGCATAGACCCAAAATTAGTTAATTTACACCATGAGTTCTTACTCTTTGGACAGCCTCAGCTTGTTCTTTACCCTAAGAGACAAGAGCAGCGCCGTCGCTGCTGTAGATGAGGCCAGAATGCATCAGTCCAGCTCTGTTACCTTTTCTTGACTGAAGCGTTCAGTTTCAGCCATTTGGGAGTTCAATACTGGCTTTCTTCTTGTCACTGTTGTTTGGACAAGATTTCTAATTTGTTTGCACTTAATCATTAGGATACACTTTTCAAAAATGTGAAAAAAATGTGGGAAGGTTTCCAATCCAAGTCCAGAAAGCTCTTTGAGAAAACCTGAAGAGCACAGACACGGTGTGAGCTGGAAGGTCATGAGCCTGATGGCTCTGAGTGTCCTCCAGCTGAAGGATCACTTCAACCAGACTCTGATCCACTGCAGCATCATTGTCCGTCTCTTCTCAGAAGAGACGCGCTCCTCTTAGAGTGAAACAGACACCGGATAACTAGAAAGAAAACCCTCGTCTGGCGGGTGTGTGGCTGAAAAAGAAGCTGTCATTGTCATAATCACCACTTCTGATGGAAATGAGCAGCAGTTGTTTCAACCTGAAAGATTTACCTTCCCGACGCGTTGCAGAGGATTGCAGCAGACACTTTGTAATTGGCAGGATCAAACAGAAAATGCAAATTCCTTATTTATCAGAGGCTCAGTAGGGAACCGCCACCTTCATCTAAAGGTAAGCAGGCTTTGATACCTGCATTAATTCCTAATCTGTTCATATTTGCGCTGCCAAAATGGACTGAGACGTGTTGTGGGTGGTAGAGGGAGGGAGAGGAGGGGGAGCTACTTCCTTTGACTTCCGAGAGATTTCCTCAAGGCATGCAAAGCACACTTTGGGCTTCTGTTGCTGATCCAAAGCAGCTCCTTTTCTTTCCTCTCAGCCAAGCCACTTTTTTCAATTGATTAATTCTGCCTGAAATTGGTCATAATGTGTGACTATCTCAGAAAACGCATTGGGTGGACGGGAGAAAAGGGAGCCAACCACAGCAGTGTGGGCAGGATTGTTTAAAACCATTTCTTGTTGTGGTTGTCAACTAGTTTTTTGTTCCTTAAACATCAACAATAACAGCAGTTTTGCAATTTTCATCATTAAAATCCTGATATTGTTTATTTGACGAACACTTTCCGTATTTCTGTTTTAGGCGAAAAAGGAGCTACGAACAAAGTCGCTAAACCTTAACAAAGACTTTCAGTGAATTTCCTCAATAATTTTTTACATTTCTCAGTCAAGACAACAATTGGGTAAAACTGATTTCTGACCCGTAGAATTAGCAAATTATTGTTTTTATCAACCATGCTAACTACCTTTAGCAGCTCAAGGCTGTAACAATCCACTTCTTTGCATTTAGTTCTTATTCATGAACAGTTTATACTTTGCTTTTAATGGGATGCAAACTATCAGAAGTGCAGCGTTAACCAAAAATGTCTAGTTAGGTTAGCATAACGATGCTAATAGTAAGATTAGCATGCTTAGTTAGCGCAAGCAATAATTGATTTTTTGTGGTAAATTTTGATCTTTGTTGTCAAACACTGGGTAGGACTGAGGAGATTTTTTCTGGGGCGAATATGTTGCTCCCTATGCTAACATTTCTGTAGCTAACTTTGTATGTTATGGTCCTGCTAGCAGCCACTTCCTGTTGGGTAGCCGTCCATAACTTTGCCTGTTTGCTGTTAATCAATTAGTTTCTAAGTGGGTGAATCCTAGATTGGATTTTATTTTGTGGTATTTTTGTTTGATTTATTGTAATAATGTGGTACTAATCGTTTAATAGTTTATCCTAAATACTATCAGTGATGTCTGTGTCCCTCCGCGAAGCAGCGTAACCTTTAAAAGACCCATCATGCATTGCAGAGGTCATGGCTAATGCCACGTTGTTAGCGGTAGCTTGTTAGCGGCCTGATCCAGTTAGAGCTGCGACAAAGCTGCACACATTCTCACAAAGAAGAGGAATTACAACCATAATCGTTTTTGTCATTTGCACAGCAATTTTACTCCTGAATGCTTCGTTTTGGGGAGGAATTAATAATATAAAAATCACATGAGCTTCAGGTGCCGCTGAGTTCACCCTTTTCCCCACTCATCCTTGCCTGCAGCTTTTGCAATGCTCTCTAACTCCCCCATCCCTCCCTCTCTCTTGGCTTCTTATTATCAGTTAATAATTCTTTCTCATTCAAGCAAATTAGAGAAACTTGACTGTGTTAGAGCGAGTCCAGCATGGGGCTGCAGGCAGAGAGAAGGCTAAATGGCAGAAATTCCCCCCAGAGCAAAGAACGCATGAAGCACAACATTGTGTCCACCACAAAAGCCGCTCTGTAGTTTTGATCCCCTCTAATTTAATTAGCCCAAGAGGTAGTGCATTAATTTGCCAGGAATTCTTCTGATGCAGAAAGCTGCCCCGGGTGCGTGGAGGGAGAAGCAGAAGAAACCTCCTTGCTGCTTCTGTGCAGCTGGAGAACGGGGAAATGTTCTTTTTATTTGGTGCTGGAGTGCAGAAGCTTTGATAGGATTGATCTCCATCAACATCCCCGAGACTCTCACTGCCATTAAAGACCAGAACTCATAATAATTTAATGTTATTCCTTTTTTAATTCCTCTTTCTCCAACCACTGGCAACAAATAAGGACTCTGCTTTTCAGGACCAATTAGAGATAGTTTGTTCATGTTAGAAGTCTTAAAAATTATCATCTTTATTATTAATTTTTAAATCAGAAATAAAATTAACTGTTCAGTAAATCATTTTTCAATTGTTAACCTACAATTCATCACATTCTTGTTGAACCAGCAGGAATGTTTGGACAAATTGTGTCTCAATTGACCACATCACATATCCCACAGCATCACAGGTCCTTTACCTTGCTCTTCCTTTTCTAAATATTCATGCTAAGTATTCACGGTGAAACCATCAGTGGCGTTTGGTTTTGATGGTTTGAGAGAAAAGTTTAATTCTCCGCTACTGTTCTTCTTGTCTTTCCCATTTTGAGGATTATCATATAATCCCTGGGAGACTGATTACTAATAGATTACTGATTTAAATCTGAGTAGCTTGAAAAGCAAAGTTTACATTAAAATAAGGCTTTACTCACAGTTATTTTGCAGGAAGTATTTGTTAAACTGATTTAAAGACTTTAGACATTTTACTAGGTGTGCCTATAAATACAGAGGACTCTGATTGGACCAGTAATTGGACATTCGCAGTCTTTAGTTCATCATTTATCTGCGTTGTGGATGTAGAAATGAATAGACTTGAAGAACATGGCTGCACCTTTGAAGCCTGATGGCTACTTAATGACTCCGTTGTTTTTCCAGTGACCGCCGGTTCACTGATCAGAGGCAGAAATCAAGCTAACGACTCAATAACGACTTGTGGAAAAAACACACATTGATTGTTTTTCATGAGAAAAAGGTGACGAGTTTAAGAGTAGAAGAACGTACAACGCCATAAAAAAGTGTTCGACGCTCAGCGGACGTCTTCTGTTTTGACTGAAATCTCTCAAAGATGTTAATTATCAAAGATAAACCGAGAGTAAACAGACCCTCTGATGCTAACAGCTCAATATCCAGGCAGTAGAGATATTATTTTACTAGAAAATATCCTGGATGAATCCATCAGTTTTAGGCAACCACTGCTGATCCAGCTCACTTGCTTTTAAACGTCGACAAAAAATATACAAAAATCTGAAATTATATTCAATTTAGGCTCACAAAGACGCTTCTTAAAATATCTATAGTTCATGTTTTCATCTTCAGTCAGTTTAATAGACGAACCCTCACTTTGTCCAGCCATTTGTAGCTTTTCTGTCCATGTGAACGACTGGATTTGCTGCTAACACTTAGCTTCCGTCAACAGGTGGAAGTGAGAGCGTTGCGCAACATAAATAATCACCCGACCGCAACTAAATAGTAAAACATAATTTAACGAAGCTTTGCGGCAGGTAATTTTCCTTGAGGAATTTTAATAATCAAGATTCATTACAGCCCTAATCCAATATAAAGAAATGGGACTGGAAACAGTTTGAAAATCATTCCTACAGGGAGCCAGTTGATCACCTTAAGCGCCATTTTCTCTGGCTTGTTGGGTACGGATTGGACTCACCATGATGGTGATCCACTTGGGACCAAATGTCTACTATAAAAGAGACATTATGTGCTCATTTCTGTATTATTATTTATTGCAAATGACTGAATATTTGTCCAGCGCTGACTTTGAAGGCCTTAAATGCATCGAGCGTGGTCAGAGCTGGAACCGTATCGAAACTTTGATCTTTCGTATCACTTTTTATCACTTGGTTCCACCATTCAGCCCCGTCTTATTACAAAGCAGACTCTATTTCCTGGTAAATCTGAATCAACTGTCCTTTTATGAGCGTTTCACGCATTGCATTGATGACTCGTTACTCCTTTGTAGTTATTTTCATTGACGTTCACAAAGCAGTGCCCACAAATCAATGAACATGGCTTTCATGTGAGGTTTTACTGAGACTGAGAGGCGATTATTGGAGCAGAAATTGGAAATTTTACATGATATATTTGATTATTTGGTTGGTTTTGTTAGTTTTCTATGTGGTAACGGCTGCAGGTGTTCCAATATAAAGGCTATCTATCAACCTTTTCCAAACATTTTTAAAGTTAAACTCATAAATCTGAGGTTTTTCTCTCAAGTTATCACAGGACTGGATGTTTCAATTATCCCAATCAAAAAGGACAAAGTGTAAAACTTGCTTCTTTTTTGTATTAAATTATCAGGCGTTCGTCTTGATAAGTGAAGATTGGGGGTTTTTTGATAATAATAATCGCACACAGCTCCTTTTATAATCTTTCATCTCGAGACTCTCTTATGTGATTACATCAAATTGAAGAGGCCTACACCATAGTCATTAAAGAATCACTTCTCTTTTTTTAATTAGAGCGAAACCAGAGGTCCAGTGGAAAACACCAGCAAGCTGAGATGGAAAATATACCAAGATCCTGAAAAGGTGAGTTTTAAATGACTAGAAATCTTTCAGAAATGATGCAAAAACACCAAATCTTAACAAATATTTTTGTTTATTTTGTAGTGCAAATATCTCAGTTCACTTGAAACAAGACTAAACTAACTTCTAAGTTGATAACTCCTTAATATTAAAAAGAAGTGTTAGTTAGTTAGTTAGTAAAAATTCTTGGTAAGACTTTGTGTTTTTGAAGTGTATCAATGCAAAACTTCATTTCTTTTACCTTAAAAATCTGCTTGTGGAAATAATACTTTGTTTTTATCAATATTAAAAAACAGATAGAGATAATGTACTTTATTGATCCCTGCAATAATTTATAAAAATCTATATCTTGCTTGATAAATTACCTTTAATAGCCCAAACTCTCTACCTGGATATTTTTACTTATTTCAATTGTACAAAGTTCTTTAAATGTCCTTTGTGTAAATATATATTTGCCCTTTTCTCTGTAACAACGGAAACTTTCAATATCTAGCAAGTTATTTTCTAGATTTACCGCCTGTTAAAAGAGTGTTTCATCAGATTAAACCAAAGAGAAACAAGCTTCCTGCGATGGCGGCATTGAAATTACCGTAATAATCCGAGTTTTTCAGAGAGCGCAAAGTGTCATGATACTGCAAATCTGTGATATTAGTTTCTGTTTTGAAGGTTTCAGAGAAAACAGACTCACCTAAAACTTTCTACTTTATAGAAAGGTGTGCAGCTCCTTCATGCTGATAGAGCAACATGTAGACCTTCCCCTGATCCACTCTAAGAGTTTATCTATAATTCACACACAATCACAGCCCTCAGCTCAGAGCTCAGGTTAACCAGCGAGCGCTGCGCTTGTTCTGCCGCAGGCAAACTTGTTTTCTTTCCTCCAAGGCCAAAAGAAAAAAAAGAACACAGAAGCTCCTGCTCTGCCGCGTCGCCTATTCGTCTGCTAAGGTGCACTTCCACCGTGGAGAGGTAAAAGCATGGGTGAGATGTTTAATACTTGCAGAACAAGTGCACAGTGCAGGGGCTCAGCAGGATGAATAATTCAGCTGAGCGTGTTTGAACAGGTACGGAAATAATCCTCTGGCAAAGTGAGAGTGGATATGAACCCCTTCCTCTTCCTCAGAACAGCTTGGAAGAGCAGAGAGGTCTCTAAACATATCGCCCAGCCTGGATGAAATATTAAAGGATATTTGTTAGCGTGAGAGCATGCTCCTTGAGTGTCTCCTGTGCTGAGACAAGCAGGTAAACTTAACTTACCTTGCAGCGCAGACAGGTTGAGATATCCGACACTGCTAAATATTACATGGAGGAGAGCGTTAGCCGACAGGCAGGTTGTAAAATCCTTTCAAATTTTATTTCATCAATGCAGACATCCGATGGGTTCATGTTCTTTTTCAGCTTTCCTACACGTTTATTTAAAGAAACAGTAAATCTGACCTTTTTAGAACAACTGAAAGCCTGCATAAAGAGTGCAAAGAACAAAATCAAACAAGTCATAAAGTCGCTTTTGAGCAGACATTTACCAGAGATTTTCATCCAATGGGGCAGTTTAGAATCAGTGGAGCCATTTAAAGAATAAAAGATACAGAGAGCGTAACAAAACTTTAAGAAATTAAGAAGAGACGAAACAAAGCATAGAAATGTAAGGATAATAGTTTTAAATTTGATAAATGCTCCAAATTCTAAATTTCATATTCTGTACGCATTTTAAATTATGCTCTCATTTGAAATAATACACATATTATTCCATAAATTAATTTAAAAAAAAGAAAAGTTGCTTGAATATCATGGAAAAAGAATAAAAACTCAACTGTAAATAAAAAAACATGCTAATACATACAAATTCAAAACTATGTAAACAAAAAAAATCCTATTTTTAAACCCATAAACATGTTGGGTTTTTTTTACTTTCTGCTAATATCCACTCTTTAGATGTGGCTGTTGTTGCTATTGTTAGCTTTAGCTGCTGTGGTATCTGTTGTTAGCTTTAGCTGCTGTGGTGTCTGTTGTTAGCTTTAGCTGCTGTGGTATCTGTTGTTAGCTTTAGCTGCTGTGGTGTCTGTTGTTAGCTTTAGCTGCTGTGGTATCTGTTGTTAGCTCAAGCTATTCCAGCGATGTAGCTGTTGTAGGTTTAGCTTTGTCTGATGGAGCTAAACTTGTGGCTGCTATAAATAAAGTTTGTTGTAATTGTTAGCTTTGCCTGCTGCAGTGTTTACAATAGTTCTTTAGCATTTTGGCTTAGCGCTAGCTCTTTCATAGCTGCTGTAGCTATCAGTTATTGTAAGAGTGGCTACTATAGTACCTCCTACAGCTACTATAGTTTACAAAGGTAAACTTTAGCTTTATCTTCATGCTAACTATTGTAGCTTTAGCTGCCATGTTAGCTTTACGTCAGCGTACAGCCTTAGCATTAGCTTTTATAGCTTTAACTTATGTAGTTATTGTAGATTTGATGTTAGCTTTGACCGATTTATTTGTAGTTGCTATGGTTTGCTTTAGTTGTTGAATATTCTCATTTTTTCAGTACACGTTTTCTAATATTTGTATATTTTTGAGAATTAAAACCAAATGTTTCTACACTTGGGCTAATGCTAACCCATGTGTAGCGACACTCCATGATGTTACCGATGCATGAAATCATTCTGTGCCAGTATAAAGTGTATAAACCCTTCATTTGACAAATTAACATGAGCCTTGAGATCATTTGTGGCTGTGATGAGTAACAGAAGATCCAGAGAAGAAGCTCATTCACCCACTTTAACCTCTTTGTTTTTCGCCCTAAGCTCTGTTGCCGACCCCAGGAAAGTAAGGAAGGGGGGCGACGGGGGTAAAGGGGCAGCGTGGGGGTTGTGGGCAGCCGCCTCACCGTGGCCTCAGGCTGGAGGGGTGAGGGACGGGTGAGGCTGGGGGAGATGGGATAATTAAGCAAGTACGGTGACAGCTGCAGCAGGTCCTGAGCAAAAAGGGCCCAGCTTCACTGAGCTGGATTAATGGCATCACTGGAGCCTGGCAGCAGCGCCGCCACCGCTGCTAAAATTTGATCATTAATTATTAGCCTCTCAGAGCTGAGCCTCGTGACCTCTCACCTGCCCATGGGCGAGGCCTCACCTGGGCCCCAAACACCCCAGAAACACTAAACACAAACACCAAACCTTAGGATTTACTCAGATGTTCACATTGGTACCTACATGGTTCCTCTTCATGTCAAAACGTTCCCATCCTGCCAGCTGCATGCTGGGATTTCACCACTCACATGCTGCTATAATCACACAAATGACATAATTGTCTCACATTTTCCTAAAGATGATGCAAGGCAGACGATCGTCTCTCAATAACACACCTACACAGGTGATACCGTGAACAAAATGTCCTTTTTATTGAGTTAACTGAATTATTTTGGGCTGTTTTGTCAAAAGAAGAGAGAAACATTTGTTGTTTTTAGGCTTAATTATTTTTTTGTTAGACATACAGACGGTTTATTTATATTTAACTATCTTAGATTATTGTTGGTCCTTATTTGTGTGTTTAAGTTTAAGTTATTTTCACTTTGAATTTTAAAAAGAGTTAATATTTCAGTCCACAAACCTGAGTGAATTTGGCCCCCCACCTTCTTCAAATCTAAGGAACTTGGTCTGAAATGTTTGTGCTGCGTTTGTGCGTCGAACATTTATTTGTGTTTATTTTTTGTGTTAAACAAATTAGTTTGATTTCTTAAAAGTGGAGCAGCTCTGGAAACATTTCCTAATATCTTTAAAATGACAGCAGCACAAACAAAATTTTGAAAGGGCTGGTTGACCTTTCATGACCTCTGGAAACATTTCTTATTATCTTTAAAATGACACAAATGCAGATCTTTGATGCACAAACACTTGAGACCAATTTGGTAAGATTTGAAGAAGCTGGGAACCAACTGCATTCAGGTTTGTGGATTACTTCTTACCTAAAACTGCCTGGTAAAAAATAACCAAGAGGTTTAAGTCTGGAAAATAGTTTTTAATGTCACAGAAACTGGAGTTAATATTTTTTTTAACACCGATCGTTTTTTGGTGATGCAATTCCCAAACAGAGTCTGTGAAACTTTTCATGTTTTTTTTTATTTTTATTGATTTACCAGAATCCAAACTCTCTGTAACACCTGATGAGGTGATAAAGAAACATTAGCTTAGCGCATTGATCCTTTTAGGTCTCGTTTCATTACTGACATGTCACCAGTTTTATCACATTGAAATCAAACCCACAGCGGACAGGATAGAAGCGCTTAGTCTGCCTGGTTTACTTTCAGAAGAGACACTCACCCCTCACTGCATGAGCGCTCGGTTTCATCATTCCCAGGAGACGCTCCTTTCCTCTCCCTGCTTCCTTCCTCCGTACCTAGCAGATCTGAACCAACACATGCTGGATGAGGTAACTGTAGGCAATCTCACCACGGAGCCGTTCAGATCATCTGCCAGATCAAGATTAATGCTTGGATAATTGACCCAACAGATTGATTAAAACTGAGATAAAAGAAATCCTGATGGAGTTTATTTTAACCAATATTATTTCATGGAGTTCCTTTAATCCGTAATTCAATTTCTTACTCAGAAAAGCCACAGATTGATTTATCATTTCGTCTTTTATCTAAAAAATTAAGTCAAGTTTATTTGTGTAGCACATTTCAAGATACTTTACATCATAAAAACACAAAAAGTCATAAAACATTACATTTTTTCTTGATTACACATCTGTATATTGATTAATGTTTCATTTATGATGTTTCAAAAGTAACTCTAAACAGCCAAGAATGTCTTTAATCTTTTCTGACCCAAGTTTCAAATGTCCACCTGGATATTTTTACGTATTTTAACGGTACACAGTTCTTTAAATGACCTGTGAATAAATATATTTGCCCATTTCTCCACAACAACTTTAACTTTCAATATCTAACAGTTATTTACAATTAACCGTCTATTTAAAGAGGGTTTCATCAGAGTGAAAACATGAAAGTACCGTAATAACCCGATGTTGGCTGCAAAGACCAACGTCTCCCCTTTCAGAAACCGTTGGGATTTTTCAGACAGCGCAAAGCGTCATGGAGTTACGGTCACCGACATGTTTGGTCTGGAAGGGCTAAAGATCCGTTTGTGTCGGTGAAACTACAAATTAAAAGATGAATAAATAGCTGTTCCTGCAGTCGATGAGAACTTAAATAATATTTAGCATATTTTCACCTTTAATTTGACACAATACAGATAAAACTGTTGATTTGATTGATAAAATAATGTTTAAAAACACCTCATCTTGACATGTGGAGGCCCTGTTTCAGACCGCGCCCCTCAGGTTGGGACCCTCCTCTGTGCTTAACGTGTTCATTTACCTTGAGTTATATTTACCCTGATCACAAAGAAGAGTCTCTTAAGACTCCACTTCCACTCTGGCTTTTCACCAGCAGCCTATCTGCTCACAAAGCCAGCAGAGAGCATTGAGTGGAACAAATGGGGAGATGTGTGCGCTGTGTAATGGCTCGCGGGCTCTAATTGTGCCGATTGATTCGAGTTGCCCAGTTGGACTGTAGGTTTTTTTTTATTATTATCTGAGGAAACCATCTGAAAGAAGAGGCCAATGATGACGTTTATTTTTCACAGTTAACATCTTTCCCCTTCCTCACCAAGTTTACATTAGAGATGGAGATCACAAGATGAAGTGAGTCCGAGCCGCGGATGTGTGCGTACCTACTTTCAAAGCACTTTAGATGCTTTTCAGTTGATACGGTCATTAATGCATGCAAGGAGGAACCATTTTCCGTGACTCTTGATGTGTCTGCCATCTTCCTTTCTATAGAAAGCTTTCTCTCTCCCCCTCTGTTCCACAGCGTTAGTAATTATCACGAGGATGCCTGAAGAAAGAAAAAACTCTGAGAACACAGACGTCAATTTGAGTCCGGCTCACCCGGTTAGCGCGGCGTTCTGAATTAAAAACATCCCTCACAGGTCGCCTCTTTGTCGTGGCTCCAGCAGGTTCGAGGGGAACTTCAATTATTTTCCATTAACAGGGATGCAATTGATCTAAACATGCGGTGAATGGAGCGGTGGCTCCACCTTTACGGAGGGGGAGTGAAGGGAGCGAAGTTTCAGAGGCTGAGCTCCCCTATGGATCGACCCTCTGGATCCATACAATCCACAGGCCCTCCTGCCTCCGCCTGATTGAATCCCATGCAGAGGGCCTGTGGAGAGGCTCTGATAACCGTATGCCATTGTCCAGATGCTCACCTACAGTCACAAAGTGGGGGTAAAGAGACTGCAGAAGGAGGTAGCAGCTCTGTGGAGAAGCTTTGACTTACTGCCAGTTTACAGCTCCTGAGGGGGCGGGTTAGTTTGGCAAAAACCTGAGATACTCGTGTTAAAATAACCAAAAAATGAAGTTTGGAACATGATCCGTTTAGCCTTTCTTCTTGTTTAACATTTATTGACATTTATGAAGTAAAACAGCTTTCAGACGCTGCTTCCTTTTGCAGAAAGACAGACATAAACCTCACTGACCTATTCTTGGGTTTTTTATGTAAAGAGATGATTTTTTTATTGATTAGATTTCAATAACTGCTGATCTACTGGGATTTTCATGCACAACCGTCTTACAGAGAATGGTCCAAAAAAGATAAAATATCCAGTGAGTGGCTCTGACCTCTGGCCTTGTTGATGCCAGCTGTTGTCTGGTCTGATGAGTCTCAATTTGGATCCAGCCTGCCTTGTATCAGCAGTTAGAGGTGGTGGGGGATATTTTCCTGGCCCTTTGGACCCATTAGTACCAACTGAGCATCGTGTCAACGCCACAGCCTACCTGAGTATTGTTGCTGACCACGTCCATCCCTTTATCACCAGTGTCCAATAGGAACCTTTGGGATGTGGTGGTGGGAAAAGGAGAAAGTCCAGAAGAGAAAAGATTCAACCAAGAAAAAACACTGACGCGTGAAGTTGCCCAGATGCAGAAAGATTGAGCTACAAAAACAACAATCATGTTAGATTGTAGAACAGTAGTGGAAGAGTCACACTGAGGCTGAAACTTCACTTTGGGATCAATAATAGTTGAATTGAAACTAAACAGGACAAAAATACCCAACATGTTTGGTAAGACAGAGAGTGAAAACTGCAGTCAGACTGGAATGCAACAGAAGGAGCCAGTTGATAATAATATAACCAGAGAGAATGGAAATGACACAAAAAAGCTCATTACTGGTGAGTAGAGCAAAGAAAACTAAACAGAAAGAAACTAAACCTGAGCTGACAGAAGGGATAATTAAAGATGACCAGTAAGATTGATGAAAGTAAAAGGCCAAACCAAAATAAAGGTTCCCAACGTCGTTACCTTCATTCATTGGAAATCTTGTGGACTTTGGATAAAAGAAGGATTTGGAAATGGGAAATGAACCAACCAGGAGCTTCCTGATGGCTTTAGAGGTTTAGTTAATGAGTAAAATTAATACAGCTGCTCTTAAATTCTCCAATCAGCTTGCTTTAATACATGCATGTTGGTTAAAATGTACTTTTTATGCACCTCCTTCAGTCTCAGAAGAGTCAAAATTATCCAAAGTGGTTTAGCTTCTTTCTCGCACATCACTCAATCATTTCAGGAAGTATGAAGCATCACCTTCATGAATTTTGATGAAAAACAGATGCAGATACTCCTGAAACCCAAGCAAGGTGTCTGTGCTTACAGCGTGAAGTAGCACAAATCAAGTCAAACATCGGCCCTCCAGCAGAAAGGAGAGGAAGCATTTCTTCTTGGTGTAAACATATTCATGAAACACCTGATCTTAGACTCTTTTCATGTCACCTATGTCTGAGAGCTGAAAAATACGAGAGGGGAAAGAATCAGACATCAAACGGGGATGAAAGGGGCAGCATCAAAAGTTGACTGTGACAATCCCTAATCGAGAGACGTTGTAGAGGAAACAGGTTTATACCAACACCTTGTCAGAGCCGTGTAATTCCTCAAGCCGCCGGATTTCTGGACATCCTACCTTTAAAATGTAAACATGGACCAACGCCAATCGCATTAAGGCCACAAACGGAGCAGACGCCAGGAAAAAGACTTTAGCACACAAAGACTCATTTTTCAGCCTGAAGCTGTTTGCCAATCTTGCTCTGAATACACCCTTCAGTGGCTCGAGCACCTTGAGGTGCTCGTCTCTAATCATCATTTGATGACAGAAATCTGCAGGCAAAAAAAAAAAATCAGAACCAAGGAGGAACACAGTTCCTTAGCAACGGGCGCCGGTAGTCCAAACAATTTCATTAAAGCGTGGCACCTCTTAGCAGGTGGGTGAGTGTTAGAGGAGATAAACATTCATGAGCAGATTGGCTGTGGTATTTGCCAACATCACAATTGATGATATCAATTTGTTTGTGTAGCAGCTCAAATATTGTAAGTGGATTAAGCAAAGGTGTCAGGGATAGTGAAGGAGTGTATCAGGATGTCTTGTTTTATTTAACTGATGAGGGGAAAATTCAGCAGGCGTTTTATTTGTTTTATAGGATCTGAATCAGTTCAGTCTGAAGTATAATTTACATTATAAATGTGAAATAGATTCAGAAAGGAGAGTAACAGCAAAAAGATTAGGATATACCGCATGCTAATATTAGCATGCTAACATTCACTCCCGATTGTGATTACCTTATTCAACCATATTTTATAATTTATGTGATATAAGTTGGTGAAGACAAACAAGGAACAAAATATGCCAATTTAAACTGTGGTCTTGATTCCTAATACATAATCTAGCATGCTAGCATTAGCATGCAAATATTTACCTCTGATTGTGATTAGCTTATTCATCCATATTTTATAATTTATGTGATATAATCTATAAAACAAAGGTTTTACAAACAAGGAACAAAATATGGCAATTTTAACAGGGACCTTGGTTCCTAGTCCATAAGCTAGCATTATAACATTAGCATGCTAACATTACCATGAAAATATTCACCCCTAAGCTTATTTATCCATAATTTATCATTTGAGATATGAGATGGTGAACGAAGGTCATAATGAACTTAAACCTTTAGCTGCCTGAGCCTAGCATTAGCATGCTAACGTTAGCATGCTAACGTGTTAAGCTGATTTTTGTTTAAATATTGCATTCTTTACAAAATGATTCAGATTAGTTAATGTGACAGGAAACCCAGCAGGATTAGCTAAATGTGACTTTGCTAACTAGAGTTAGCGACGGAAACCGCTAACAAATTCCTGCTAACTATAATTTTTCTGCATGTTTGATATTTAAATCCTGAAGGAACATGCTTGTAAATAGATTATACTGGAACCATTAGAAGTCCAGATAAGTAGTTTATTAAACTATTAACAATTTACATCAATGTTAGATTTTAATATTAGATTCAAACATTTTCCTCTGAAAAATTACTTTAAATTGTTCATTTTGGTTCACGAATGTGCAAAGGAAAATCAGTTGAGGAAACAAATGTTGTAATTTGATCAGTTTTACATATGTTAAGAGTTAAAAATTTAAGAGAAGTGTAAATATTAGAAAGCTGCCATTGTTCTTCCAGTTCAGGCACAAGATTATTCAGGTTATTTCAAATTCTGGTTCTTCATTGGAGTTTGGTCTTTCACCTTCGTTTTTCCATCCATCTAAAAATGACTAATCTACGGATGTTCTCTCACTGCAACCACCTGGCTGCTCTCTGAACCTGTACTTTAAAAACAAGATATAGTTTAACATCTTCACCTGGATTTTTACCCCTCAAAACTCAGAACCTGCACTAATAGATAACTTCTTCCCTCCAACAAGAGCTCAGGTATGTTCCACCTGGCCTCACACGCCCAAAAAAAGGTAACTTATCTGTAACTTTGTCCCAGACGCTAACAGGTAATATGCAATAATTAACAGGATTGGTTGGAGGGAAGTCAGGTGTCTCAACCTGTGACCAAAAAAGCCTGGCCTCGTTCTTTTATTTTCATTTTTTTACTTGTCAGAAACCAAAGTAAAGTGAAAACTGATCAGTTTGATTAGTTTTTGCAAGCTGCAGGTTTTATTTGGTGTGTTAAAGCAAAACGAAGGGTTTCAAAAAACTTTCTTTTCCCTTGGAGGTGAAATTCCTAAATGACAGCAGACTAAGATTAAGATTAAGAGATTCTGATCATTATGAGATAATACAACAACAAATACATTTCATAATTAATACATAACTAGGAGATATTAGGACATAAATATGAGTTACAATTATCTAATTGTTATGGAAAATATGTTAAATGTAAGTAAGTTATGTCGTCAAAATAGCAACTTTGTATCATATGATATAAAGTATGATACAGTGTAGCATACAATGTATCATATATGATACAAAATGTGATATGATCCACAGTATAATATCTGATACTTTGTATAGTAACTATACTAATGATAGTTACAGTGAGAACTATGAGGCGCTGAGCTACAGGTAAAGCTTTTTTATTGAAAACATGGCATTATTTCTCATTATGTGATGATTTGTATCAAATGAGAAACAAACTAATTACAATCAACTATTAAATTTTAAGTTTTAACTATAAAATACCACATTTGTAAAAAAAATAATTAGTCATAATTAGGTGCAAAGCCATTGTTGTTACATGCTAAGTCGTAGTTGATTGGTGGAACAAACTGTATCATAAATACAACATGGCGTCTCATAATGACTGAATACTTGTTTATTATTAACACATAATTGTATTATTTCATAGTTATGAGACACATTGTGAGCTATGATTGTGATATTGTCTTAATTGTACGATGCTCAGTAGAAATATCGTTTTAATTTAACATCCCATAATAATAATAATGAGACTATAATGTGTTTTGTTCTTGACTGTAAGTCTGTTTGTTGGTCACATGTCATATTTACGCTACTTTAATTAGGTAATACTCCTGCTGTAATAGCAACAGGGAGGGATTTTTTCATATTGTATCACATAACTAACACTTTATTACTCATAATGTTGAGATGCCAGGAGATGATTTTGAGTTAGTAACTCATTATTTTGAGATAAATTTGTGTTGTAATGACTTAAAGCATCATTTTTATGGCATTTGGAGAAAGTGTCTTCAAGCAAACCTATGAATTTATGAATACTGTCTGGGTTTAAGACTGACATAAATGAACTGCCATCCCCCCTCACTCCGACACTTTTCCCTTTGTCATCTTCTTGACACCTCCAAAAGATGACATGGAAATACATGTGTAGGCAAGCCTGACAATGAGGAGCCATAAAGCAATAAAGCCAGGAGAAAAAAGGGACCTTGGAGTGTTTGTCACTGTCATGTTTATTGATTAATGACAGGGGAAACGATTGAGAGGTCCTCGACAGAGGGGCATGGGGAGGCAGACAGACACTATCTCATTTGTTGAGGCGAATATTCAGAAACAAGACGTGCACAGGCATTTTTAACCTCCCATTTCTCTTATTGTATTACATTAATCAAAGGGCTTCCAGGACGTTTATCTGAACAGTGTGTCACCGTGATGCTCTGCATGTTAGGACAGAAAAACAGCAGAAAATAAATAAAAAGCATCCTTTAGGGGTGTCTCTTTCCTGACAGTGGTATCAATTGTCCTGTCAGAAGTGATCACAGCCACTGCATTACTTGGAAATTAACACGTAGACTTTATGTGAGTGCCTGTCTCCTCACTTCCTGCCATGCCTGAGTCGCAGAAACAAATAATTGAATTGGTACAAGTACATAAAGCATTCCCAGCGGCTAATGTAACCAACGTAACTCGGTTAACGAAGGCAAGGCCGCAGACAAGGAGTGGGGTTATAGGAAGAAAGGCCATGCAGATACAAGCCGTCTTCCTCCTTTCGTCTACCATCTGTTGGTGGGTTTTGTCTCTCATCACCTTCCTCCGTGTCACTCTCCATGCCTCCCTCCCTCTTTAATTGGAGGTCTCCGCCTCTGCCGTGCCTCACCTAAGAAGCTGGGGAAACCTAAGCTGTCACAAAGTGTGCTTATTAAAATAGACGGGGGAAGATAAAAGCCTAAACTCCCCGATTTTCACAAAGCGGCGATGACTGTCTGAGTGCATCAGTCGTGGCTTAACGAGACACTCCGACCCTGAAGCAGTAAAAAAACGGAGGGAGGGCGGATTGTCTCCTGATAATCATACTCAAAATCACTTAATGCACCATGTTGTAGAAATGTGAAGGAATTTATCTTGGAGCCAAGTTGAAGAAAACAAGCTGACAGCTTGTATTGCTGTATGATCAATGGAAGCTTCCAGTTTCATGACTGTCGTCATAATGAACATTGAACTTAGCCTTCAAAATAAAAGGAAGGATACAATATTTCCTTTTGAGTATCATTGATTTGTTTAGTGGAGCGGTTGAAAAAAATCTAGGTCTAATTAAATAACCTGAAACTTCTAGTAAAGTAACTTTTAACTTCTAGTAAAGTAACTTTTAACTCCTGGTAAAGTAACCAGATATATATTGTGTTTTATGTTACTTTAAATGGCAAATATTAGAAATAAGCAATTATAACAAATGCCTCTGACAAATACAAATGTATAAATGTGTATATTCTCTAAATCCAACATGTAAGTCCACTTTAAACTGTTTTTGTCACAAAAGTGAATATAAATGCAGATTTTTAAAATGTTTTTGCAAGTTTAACTCATTACCAGGTCTGAGAAACATCAGCTGAGGCTGCACAACATCGAACCTCTCAGCATCAAAGCAGATCTGCAGAGTTACATCAGATGTTTTGCTGTCGATAAGCATGAGAAATGATTTAAATTCATGTGCTGTCATGATGTTCCACCTCTCATCTTGTGTCTAATCAGGAATCAGTACTTCACGCCACCGTTGTTCAATACAACAAGAAGCTAACCCTGGAGTTCCCCAAATGCAGCTTATCTCCCTCCAGCTCCGTTTGTTTCGCGTTTTATTTATTTTTTATTTTTTTGCAGAAGCTTTAGCCTCTCATTAAATCAACTGAGCAAACTGCAAGCCTCTATAAACATCAAATCTATAAATTGCGCAGACGGCCTTTACGCTAGGTCTCAGACAGCCGCTACCCTTTGATGAAAACTTCTGGGACAAAAACAGAAAAAAAAATAAAATAACTAGAGATTCTCAGGCAGAGAAGAAGAGAAAAAGTCTTGTTTTGACACCGAGATTAATTTACAAGTTTTTCCCTCACTGGCATAAAAGAAGGGGTTGAGAGAAGGAGCAGAAAGATGAGAGAAGCTTTTGATATTTATTAGGCCTGGACCTCACCAAAGACCTCTCCCAGGACTGCCGATGTGACAATTAAGCCAGGTTGTGCTTTGACACTGTTTCCATAGGCAAGTGGCCAAAGTATATCTCCAGTCAAAATATCCATGCCAGCTAACAAGCTTGTTCCCTCTCCGTAGAGCTGAGAAGAAAGGGAGGCTGCAGCCTTGAGACATGAACAAAAAGAAAGAAAAAAGAGGCTGAGGGGCTCGGTGGTGATGTTGGGCGTCGGAGGGGAGGAAAGGGGGCATTTCTTCACGAACGAAGCCGCTGGAGTTTGCTGAAGAAAACGGTGTCAGCAGCTCGATGTGATCAAGGTGTTGTGCATTGTGTCCACTGCCAACAAGGGCTGACACAATGCGCAGCCGGATAGAAAGCAGGCCCCTGGGTACGCCAGCACTCGCTTTTGTTGCGCCTTAATGACCCTGCCTTGATTCCACCCATAACGCTCGCAGCTCTCGCTACACCTTTCCTATTTAGCCCTCAGTCATGTCAGCTCGCCTCTATCTTTGCTCAATCTTCTCCCTCATTTCACTCCTCTGTTTTTATTCTCTCTGCATGTGTGTGTGTGTGCGTGCGTGGAAACGCTCTTGTCTTAGAGGAGCTCCCCGCTACACAATGGCCATCTAAACTCATTAAGAAAATTCAGTAAAGAGCCATTAACAAACGGGATCTCTTTGGCCAGAGATATCAGGTCTAATTAGGTGACCGTTCTTGACAGGGTTGCAAAAACAAAAGGCGCGCTCGCATTTGAAAAGGTTCAGGTCCCGCAAAGGGCCTCACGTTTTTTCTCTTCATCGCAGACTAATGACTGTGGGTTTAACAACAAAAAAAGGGGAAAAAAGCACCTTTCTTTCCTGGGAAGGAGACGAGGAAAGGTTCCTCCCAAACAAAAGCCCTTCCACTTCGGGACCTTTTTCCTCCCCTCGCCAGGTGATTCGCTGTCCTCATTTACCAGACAATGAAGCCCACAGACAGACGTATTGTCAACACTTTGCATGGGCTGCTAAATGGACTGCATGCCAAGCCGGGTGCTCCAGCCCCGACCCCCCGCCCCCATCTCCAACCTCCTCTCAGTGTCAAGTGCGCCGCTGATTGCTGCTGGTTTTGTTCTGCAGGAATGTGTTCTGGTGGTTGGTAGGTGAACTCGGCCAGGAAGGAAGAGTCTTTGACTTGCGAGCCTTTAGTTCATGTGGTTCTGGGCTGAGACACGACCCAATGGGACCCTACAGAGACTCCTACATGTTTCCTTTCTGACTTCAGCAATGAGCTGAAGATTATGTCACAGGAAAGGAATGTGGTCAGTTTGGTTCATCTACCATTCGGCCCTTACTTTTGGTCATGAGACTGGAACATCCTGGAAACAACCGATTGAACTGAGTGTCCGATGAAGAGACGCTCTACATCGGACACGCTTAGAGATGTTATCCAACGACATCTAGAAGTTCAGCTAATTGATCTTCCTGTCAAGATTTTAAAGGTTTCCATGTGCAGTATTCCTGCCTCTTCCAGATTTACCATGAGCCTTCTTCTCTTTGTATGATTGGTCAATATTTGTCTATTTTAGAACTTTTTTCACTCCTTTTGGCAGATTTTGTTCCCAGTTTTACTCATTTTTACTTAACTATCTTTTTAAATGAGTTAAATCTTCTGTTTGGCCGTTTCTTTATCTATTTTTCTTTATCTATCTATGTAAATTTTACATAATTGTGACACATTTATTTATTTATTAAGCTTTTCAAAATGTTTCTGTTTTTTATAGAAATATAACGTTGGTTATATTTTGACATATTTACTTATTTATGAAGTGGTTTTATTTATTATTATCTTATTTATGAAGATTTTGACAGACTTATTAATTTTTTATTTTTATATTTTCTTATTATTATTGTTTGCTACACCGTTTTATCTGTTGCTATTATTTTTTCTATTTATAAGTTAAAGAATTAATTTTATTATTTATATTTATCAATTAACATCTTGCCACGTGTATTTATAAGTTATGTGATATTTTTTATCTACCTATTTAGATTATACACAATTCTTACATTTATCTATTTATTTATTTAGCTGTTTTATTTCTTATTTTACTCTTCTTTTCAATTTTTGTTTCAGATAATAAATGACTTATTATTTATTATTTTACAAAATGTTATCTTTTTGTAGTTTTGATTATTTGTTTTCTACAGATGTTCTCTAATGGTTTAAAGTCTTCCTGTCTGACCTGTCGAAGCATCAGATGAGTGAATCTCTGTTTCCTGGATATGAAGAGTCTTTCTTCTGCCTTGTTTCCCATCACTGTCTCGTTTCATCTTTAAATAATGTCGGACTTTAACTTTGCTTCCTTTTTGTCGTCCACATCTGAATCTATTTATGGTCGGGACCTTTTGCAGAGCGAGCCATCCGTCCACGTTGGAATGAAAAGATCTTTCAGCGTAGTGCATTGTGAAGACAGATGACGCTGACCTTTGTTCAGCTTTATATCACATGTGGCTGCGTGAAATATACCGCTTCTGTTTCCGGCGAGAAGCTCAGCATAAATAAGACAGAAAAACTTTGACGGGTCTTTATTTACTCAGACATTAATGGGCTTTTTTTCTGCTCTTTGCTATGATATGTTGCATTCGCCATGGGAAATAGATCCAGCGTTCGGATGCTTTTCCAGGAATTGATGCAAACGTTGTAAAGAGAGCTCCGCTAACAGAGGGTTTATCAAGTAAACCACTCTTGGAAATTGCATTTTCTCTGTTACATTGAGTACTTGTGTTGATGTGTGTGCTGGTTGTGATCGGACACATTCTTGACCTTTTTCTGCAGGTTTCACACCAAACAACCTCAGATTATGATCTCCTGGTTGGCTTTTACTCCCAGACTAAAGAATGTTCCCATGTTTTAGCCTCTCCGATCTGGTTGCATTGAGGAAGAAAAGAAACCCACCAGCTACAGTAACACAATCAAGCAAATGGCCCGTGGAAAACTCTGATTATTCCCTCCATTTTCCTCTTATCTTAAATAAAGCTACAATCACACCTATAGTTTGTTTTCGTTGGTCCAAACCGGAGTGGAAAATTTGATTTTAGCTTCACACTGCCCAGTAACAGGGCAGCCGTGACTTGTAAATAAAAGCTGGTGGAGATGTTTTCTCCCAGACTTTCCATTGGCTCCCAGTTGTTGGTTTTTATTGTAATTTTTACAGAACATGGACTCTTTAAGGTGCTAAAAAGGTCAGTTTGTAGGCTACATCCTGCAAACTTTACAACTATAGCTGTTGAACTTCACTAACTACACTCCTGCCTGATAAACTGACCTCACTGTGCATCACTGGTGATATTTCCTAGCATCACCCACTATTTTATGGATTTTTTACACTGACAAATCGGCTTTAATCTTTCTCCACATCCCGAGGTGCACTTGATGCTGTCAGCCACCTTTGTTGTGCAAAACCCAATCCAAGTCATACATAAAACATGGGTTCAAGGGCACCACATGTAACAATGGCCTAACTGTGGAGGAGTGCGGTCTGTATTGTAAATAAAGAGGGTGAAGAAATATTAGTAGTGATAAGGTGTCAGTGATGGCGCGCTGTTTGGAATAATAGAAGGGAGCATCAGATGTGTGTCGGTGCTGACGGAGACCTGAACATCTCCACCAGGCCGAGGGTACGGACAGAGAGGTGGTGGGAACGGGAACGTTCACACAAACAGCAGAGAATCATCTGGAAAAACTACAATATCTAGATTATATTTCTGTTTCTGTGATTTAAATCCAATAACAAGCTCCGCAAACTAAGAACTTCGTTGTGCTAACCATAAAGCACTAATGATAAATATTAGTTCCACTGAGACTAAAGCACAACACCAAACAATACCTAGGAGAAGCTAATGCTAAAGCTAAACACCAGCATGATATGTAGTGAAAGCTCACGCTAAGGATCTGCACTGCCAGGTATTTACTGGAGTCTAACTGTAAAGTGCTACACCAATATGGTGTAAGCTAACACTAAATCGATACATCTTTAGCAAGTGCTAACAGTATTTAGCAGAAGCTAATGCTAGACCCTGCGCTAACAGGCATTTAGCAAGAGCTAACTCTTTAACGATACACCAACACAGAAGCTAATGCCAAAATGCTAATGTACCGATGGATGGATGGATGGATGGATGGATGGATGGATGGATGGATGGATGGATGGATGGATGGATGGATGGATGGATGGATCGATCTGGTCTCTATGGTGTTGTATCATAAAACAGCTAAAATCAGTTTTTATCATATTTCGTTTAGAAACTGGAACCGGTTCTGACCCAGACTGGTGACATTTCTTTCTTTAGTTCTTCCTCCCTCTAACAGTCAGCTCATCTTTGAATATTCATCTTTGTTTTGCTTTTGAGCTCTAATGAGACATAACAAGACCCGATCTCAGCCCGTCAGTCGGTTTCATCTGGACCTGTGTGAGCTGGAAATCCACCCATCATCCCTTCACTCCTGAACTCCTGCATTCCTCAAACTCTGTTTGCAATTTGCGGCTGCAAATTAGAAGCACAAGTCATCTGTTTTCCATATTCCTGCTGTCAGACCAGGAGCGGGCCGAAACCCCCCATGTACACACACGGTGCTGCTCAACACTTGATCTCTGAACTCTCTCCTGCTCCCAGTTAGCCGGGTTGTACTGGAGAAACTCACGACTTTCAGGTGGAAGAGCAGAACATCTCAAGCACAACTTGTGATTCTTAAAGGTGACCTTCACTCTACAGGCTTTACAAGACATCTTCATTATAGTTTTGGTCAAAGTAAGTCTTAGATAATGAGATTTTAGTCTGGTCCCTTCAGTCTATTTGGAGCCGTTTAGGGCGTCTTGTTGCTTTCAATCCATGCAAGCTGCTGTAGGCCACACCCCCAGCTCTTTTCTAGCAGTGCATACACTGCAAAAACACAAAATCTTGCCAAGTATTTTTGGTTTGGTTTCTAGTGGAAATATCTTATTACACTTGAAATAATACAAACTAACTTACAAGTAACTTTTCAGCAAGATATATAGAGGCTTAAGTAAATAATTCCTTAATATTGACGAAAAAGCTCTTGTTCTACTGGGAGATAAATTAACTTATAGTATGGGATAATGCTTGTTATAATTTAAATAATCTGCCAATAGAACAACTAATTCTTCCGCAATATTAAAAAATTATTTTTCTTAAAACAAGCCTCTATATGTCTTGCTAAATAGTTACTTTTAAGTTAGATTTGTTTTATTTCAAGTTTGCTAAAATACTTCGACTAGAAGCTAGATCAAAATACTTGGTAAGATATTGTGTTTTTGCAGTGTAGAGCTCTAAAACCAGCTGGCCAAGCCTGCTGGAACTCAGCTGTGGTTGCTAGGTAACGGGCGGAACTCGGCTGTGGTTGCTAGGTAACGGGTGGAACTCAGCTGTGGTTGCTAGGTAACGGGCGGCACTCAGCTGTGGTTGCTAGGTGAGGAGCATCGCCTGCTTGTTTGTGACACTGCTCGTTTTCCAGACACCAAAACACATTTATTTCCAAAAAAAATGGCTGATCGGTGTTTTTAAGTGCTCGGGTTGTGTTTAGAAGCAGTAGAGACCCAAATGGAAGCACAAAACCATGCAAAAAAGTGAATTTCGTATTATACGTCCACTTTAACACTTACAAGGACTCTTAACCTGCCAGGCCTCCGGTTGTAACACACTGCAGACCTAATCTGTAGAGGTTGTCTGACTGAATCTGCTTTATTTTGTCACTTATGTGCATACCTTTCAGAGTGGCTCATTCACAGTGATAATGCAGCAGCTCTGTGAGAAACTCTGGCAGAGGTGACGTGTCCTACATGTTCTCTGACAGCTTTATGGGCTCTGTGGCTCGCGTGGGGAGCCAGATTATGGGAAAGGAAACGCACACACACTCTTGGAGACACGCTCTCACTGGCTGGGTTCCCATATACGACAGTCAGGTGAGGTCCAGGGTTCACTGCTTGTATTATTAACAGGAACAAGCCGGCGGACCTGGAGTAGAAAGCACAGGGTCAACACACTCTGAAGGGGACAAGTTCACGGTTGTAATTATCTGAGTGGACGTGTGTGTTTGCTTGACTCAGATTCAGTTTTCTGCTCTGTAGAAAAGCAGTTTCCCCATTTTCTGTGTAAAGCAAGTAAAAGTAGACAAAGAATTGTACTATATGTAAACCTGGAGTTAAAGCTTTTCAACATTTCTATTAACAGTTGGAAAAATATGAATCTTGAATCAGTTAACAATAATACTCTGGCTAAAATTTTCCTTTAATAAATTGTGTACATATTAAAGTACATTTGGTGTTGTAACTATTAAAATAGTCTCAAGAACTGAATAATTTTAGCTATTTGTGGGCAGGAGTTGTCTTTAACCCACATGAATATTGGATAGTAAACAGATAGGACACGATACTAAACATTTATGTGCGTCCCAATAATAATAAACTGTCTTTTTAACTTAGTTTTTATTTATTTTTAACAATAAATAGTGACACTTTTACATAGTTCTTCTTCTGTCTCTTACAGCTGTATACATTTCACCTCATAAGCTGACAAAAGAAAACAAGATAGCAATAATATTGTCGAAAGATATGATCGATTAATAGATAGATAAAAATAAAATAAATTGAATAATAAAAATTTTTAAAAAATTGTAAACCAGCTGGCCAAGAATGCTGGAACTCAGCTTGGGTTGCTAGGTAACGGGCGGAACTCAGCTTGGGTTGCTAGGTAACGGGCTGAACTCTGCTTGGGTTGCTAGGTAACGGGCGGAACTCAGCTTGGGTTGCTAGGTAACGGGCAGAACTCTGCTTGGTAAGATTTTGTGTTTTAGCAGTTTAGTTTTTTGCTACATAATTGATCAGAGTGTGAGTTTTCCAAATGCCAATGAACAGAACCTATAGAATCTCAGCTTCCCTCACTTTGTATGCACAAAATTACAAAATTTAATTTTTCCTTCAGTGGCATCTTTAGTTAATGTAAAGAAGATTTTGTCCGGTTTCTTCAGATAAGCAGAAGTTCTGGGTGTTTTTCTGTTCGATACTTAGAAACATGAATAACCTTGATTTAATGAGTGAAAAAATGAGGAAGTTATTGTCAACGGATGATGAGCAGATGTTTGGAAAAGTTGAAGCTGCCACATGCTTCCCATTTTCTGCTCAGGACTCAGGACACTCAGAGAGGAAGTGTGTCCAGTCTGACCAGGTGCTCCATCCGAATGGGAAGACTATTACATGGACTTAATGTGGATCTTTGCTCCTTGGTGGGTAATTCGGAGACCTCTGGGACTCGGCTGCTCGTCCAACAACACAGCAAAGTAGAAGAACAGGTTTTCCTCGGATTTCTATTGTAATTTCCATGTGGAGTCCCAGATCTGTAGATGTAAATGTAAGCTGATCTGGGGGGATAAAAAGCAAAAAGCCCCACATTATCTGACTAACAACATCCTCACCATCAGCGCGGTAACTCCACACCGAGCCGTTCCATTACCGTAGGACTCGGACATCACTGATATCTGTCACAGATTCAACATAATGGTTTCAGTCGTTGTCTGGAGGAAATCTACATCTCACCGCCGTTAAACCCCATAAGAAACAAGAAAAGCATTTGACTGCAGCAGTTGGAACTCCTAATTAGGTTGAAGTAGGTCTCTTTGAAGCGATGGTGTTGGAGAAAAAGCAAAATGTGAAACATTTTGGGCCTCATTATAAGTTATCTAAAAGGCAAGAGGCTCGTGATAATGAGGGCCATGCAGTGGGACGCGACGCGGTGGGAAGAGAGCGCCTAATTGTGTCAAATGGCTGGAAGTATTTCACTTTGATTTACGGGAGAAAATAAAGCAAAGATGCGAAACCCGGGTACGATGTACAGCGTCGGAGTAAATGAGGAAGAACTTCAGTTTCTGGAACAGATTTTATCAGCTGTGCCTCAATCAGAACGTAAAAACAAAAGGTAAAAAAAGTTTTCAGTTCAATTAAGTTTATTTAAGTAGCGCCAATTCACAGTGTCGCCAATCACAGATACAATCCAGTTTATCCTAATTATTAAACACCTCAAGTCATTATTCAGAATAGTTTAAAAAGTTTCTGTCACAATTTACAAAACTAACACTTTTTTTTTTTTTTTTGACTCTTGGATTTAAAATTAATCAGAAAAAAAGATGCTGAACTCGTCTGTATGAATTTAAAAATTAAGAAATGCAAAATAAAACATATAAAAATATATCTCAAGTTTATTGAAAGTAACAAAAACAAACAAATATATATAAAAATCTACAACACGAATAAAAAGTAACTAAAATAAAAAATATAAAACAATAACAGAGAACTAGAATTTCCTAAAATAAATAATTGTTTAAACAGTACAATATTAAGAAATACTTAAACAAATCAAGGTTAATTATTGTCAATAAAGAAAAATTTTACTGTTCAGTATTGTTCATAGCACATGTAAAAAATTAATAAGAATATTAAAAGGACAAATAATATAATATAATTACCATTGCCACTAGAGATAACAATCATCTTTTTTGAACACATATTTTCTAAATGCATAATTTTTCCCATTGTCCCGTTTAAAAAGTCTCTGTATAAATGGATTTATGTTGGATAAAAACATCATGAAAACACGGGAGCTTCAGTTCTGTCCCATTCAGCTGATTGCTCCAGTTTGTCCTCAGGTTGTATAGAAAACATGGTATGGATGTAATCGGCTGCATCAGTAAACTCTGAACTGTAATTCTAAGTCGAGATAAGAGGTTAAGATGATGGAGGAGGGAGAGGAGGATGTTTCATCGCTGAAATAAAGAGAGGAGATGTGGCTTTGACAAAGCATGAATACCTTGTTTTCACTCGCTGACAGCCAGAATGGAGCAATCATCACCAATCCGCCTCGGCGGCTGATGCCACATCACAATTTACCTCTTGAAAAAAAAGCTCATTTCAGCAGCAGGAGTTAAAGTGCTGCGTACAGGTGACACTCGACGCGCCGCCATCTGCATTTCAAAGCTTCCCCGCCTCGTCAGCACAAGTACCGACTCTCAGCTTTAGTTTGGAGGCGGCTGATTGTAATAAAGCCGAAAACAGACAGTGAGTGTTTTTTACATTTTATTCTGTTTACAGCATTAATCCAGACAAGAAACAACTTTGGATTACACCTAAAGTAATGTAGGATTACACATAATCCACTGAAATTATCAGCTAAATACATTTTAAAATAAGAAATTATGCTTTCCAAGAGTTAAAGTTTCATTTTTGGCACTTTTCTTACCTTTTATGAATACCGTCCAACTTCTATAAGTAAACATGTCGCCATAGCTTTTGCGTAAATGCTAAGCTATGCACCATCATCATGTTTTGCTAACAGGAGGTGAGCAGAAATTGTAAACTCTCCTGCATTTCTGATTAATAGATTCAACATGGTTAAGTAGGTAGTCATTTATTAGATTCAAGTTCTGAGTTTAAATGCAGCAAAACTTAGCATAATATCTAAATTATGCTAGCTAAAATCTACCAGTTAGCATGTAAAACCATGTTAGCTTAAAGCTTTACGTTATTGTAAAACCGTAAGCAAAATTTATAATTAGTTTTGTTGTTTGATAACAGAAACAGAAAAGTATAAATCGATTTATGCAACAAAAAGTAACTTGTAAGTACTTGGAAAATAGTGAAGCTAATGCTCTTTTAGAAACGTTAGCTTCTAAAAGCTAATGCTTTCAGCTTTTTCTGATAGGTTTAATAAATATCTGAGATGTTTTTTTCTTGTGGTTATTGTCAATTAAGAGGCAGAAAATATGTTATAGCAGCTATTTGTTGATTCTGGTTAGCTTTCTTATGCTAACTGGCTGAATATTTTGTGAATTTGTCATTTTTAGCTACAAACACAAACTTTCTATTTGCACTTTTGCTACTTTGTATCTTGTTAACCCAAAACTGTGTCTAATTTCTGTCAGAGGAAATTTAGCAACTTTAGCAGGTGATTGGATAGATTAATTGCTAACAGTAGTTAGCCTGATAGCTTTTCAACTCTTTGCAACTGTTTCATTTGGAAAATGGACAGGAAGTAAATCCCAAATGCAATTTCTGATTTCTGGGACAAATTGAAATTAGAAAAAAATTGCCAAAGCTTTAGAAAAACTCATTCTTCATCATTCTTCAGAAAAGAATTGGCAGTAATGGTGGGAATAATGTAGTAAGGAAAAGATACTGACGACATTGTTGGGCATTGCTGCCCAAAAACTAAAGCAACAGATGATTATGCAAAAGAAAGTCCTTTCAATGTCCTGAGACCCTTTTTTATGAAAGAATGCGCTAAAGCAATCAGTCACTTATTGGTATTGATCAAACAACCTGATACAAGCAGTAAAATCCTCCTCTAATCATGTGTGTGTTTACATATTTGGCAGCCGGTCCTGTGGTAATAATGCTCAGTGGGAGTACCTTTCTTTTTAAAGAAAGCATTTCTGATGGTGGAGATTTGTTCAGATGTGGCTCCACGTTGAGCTAAGTGACTGATCTCTGTCCCAGACCTGTATGTTCCTTTCAGTTTACCATCCATCCAGCTTTATGTAAATATTCATCCGATCCCCTCCTTTATTCTGAGACGTTTTGCTCATGGAACATTTTTTTTATTTGCTATCAGCCCTTAAAGCCTGTGTTAAATGTGAGGTAGCTTTCCACAGCCAATCCAAACACATTCGCTAACGTCTTTGAAAAAACATGACTTCTCACAGATATATAGTGTTCCACACCAGTTGGGAATAAGGGTAAACATTAAACCTTGTGGCTCTAAGAAGAAGGCGTCCTCGCCAGCGATGGAGTCGTTCCTGGACCCGGCGGCCCGCTGAGGCTTCAGGATGTGAAGCGTTGTGCTGTTTTAGATGCACCTAGCCACAGATAGTTAGGTTTTGTTCCAGTTGGTCATCATTTGGAGCTGATTCCAGAGGACAAAGTGAGGGAAATTACATGTTTTAGTGGAATAAGTTAGGAAGCTCACTGTAAGTTTTATTATATTTGGAAGCTCATCATTTAATTACGCTGGAAATCCTCACTGCTTTTTATTATTCTGAAGCTTCTGATAGAAAGTGTTTCACTTACTGAACAGAATAGGAGTCTGTGAATCAGTTTACCTGCTAAATAAAGGTGCATTCACACTAGCGCTACTTCGTTAGCCCAGAAAGTCCGATATGTTTGTGGCGGTGTAAATTCGTAATTGAACTCTGATTCAGACCAAAAAGCAAACTTTTTTTCCTCCTACAAATCTGGGTCTCTGTTGTAGGAAGTGAGGTGTGAAAACTAAATTAATAAAAAAAAACAACTCTTACATATGTTTTTTTTCTCCATATTAGGCCCATTTTATATAAAGTTTGCATCATTTTGTTGCTGTAAAAATCTAAAAGTCATGTGGAGTCGATTAGTGTGAATAGGTGAAATAAATATATGTGTCATGGTAACACTAGGAGTATAATAACACACAGTTGGGGCCATAATAAGTGGTAGAATGAAGCAGGTAGCAGAGCTGGATGTGATGGAGCAGAAGTTGGACCTGTCAAATCCATCCATCCTGTTACTGTTGACACCAAGCAGGAAAGGCTGTGAAATACGACCTAATTCTGATGTCCACATTTTTCCGTCATATGGTTTTATAGCCTTGTTTTACTCTAAGATTACACGTTTAAATGAAATAAATCGCTTGTCTCCATCAATAAAGCGAACGTAAATCAGACACGTATGAGGCATTACCTTCCCTTTAAAATCCCCTGGAAACACAAATCATCACATGTTGGAAAGCAGCGCCGGGCTGGGAGCTAACCAAGCGGAAAAGACGCCCAACAACCATGTTAACCTTCAGCAACACAGCGGTCCTGACAGCAGTGAAAACAGCCTGCTGCTCGCTGCGCGTTGGGATGACAGCAAACACATGCATGAAAATAGTCTCCTGGTCCGGACTCCACCTGCAGCTCGCGGCGCGCTGACCTCATGGATTACCTCACCGTGAGAACACGTCCACCAGGGACGCGTCCTACATGCCGACGCTGGACGGCGTCGCCCTGGATCTGCGATGCATGCGGCCTGTCGCATCCCAGATCCCTGCCTTAAATCACACGGCTGGATTCAGCAACAGCCGCAGCCGGGAGAGCTTTTTACAAGCCCCCTCGTAAATGTGGCGACCCGATGTTTTCAATTAGAGGTGAGCTGATGCATAAGCAGACCTTAACAAGTTTTCAACGAGTCCTACCTCCTGAGCCGCTGTGGAGAAATATGTCCTGCCAGGTGAAAGGCACCGGGGTCGGCCACACAAGAGCAGCCCCAGCTGGGAGAGGAGTTGAAGGTTTGATGTCAGCTCTGGGAGGAAAATGCTCCTCCACATGTGCAAACAGGAGGCTCTCAGTCAAACACAAGAAGTCTCTTGCTTGTTTAGGGTCACCAATGATAGGCTTTCTAGCCTTATCTGAAGGAAAGAAATGCTAAAAATGTCAAATCAGATCTAGTTATTTAGTTTAAAGGTGACCTAGGTGGGTTAGGATTGGTTTATGGGTGAAACAAAACATGTTTTTGCTCAAAATTATTCTTAGATAATGAGATTTTAGTCTGAACTCCTTTCAGAATGAGTTGTTTTAAAGCCTCCTGTCACTTTAAATCTAAATAAGCTGCTAGTTTATGCTCAATTATGCAACCATACATCTTTGAAAAGCAGAAGTGGAGCCTCCTGCAAGTGGTGTCTGAGTTGTACGCCAACAGCAAAACTCTTGTCTTTTCCAGCAGCCATTGTACAGACCTGAGTGAAGCTGGCCCCCACACCGTCATCAAATCAGACAACATTGGTTTCAAACATTTGTGCAGCAAAAATTTTGTGCCACTATCAATTTAAAGATATTAAGAAATGTTTCCAGAGGTCATGAAAGGTCAACCAGCTTTCAAATCGGACAAAATTGGTGTCAGGCAACTCGACAACATCTGTGCAGCAAAATCTTTTGTTTATCCTGCTCAGGCATTGAAGATATTAGTAAAAGTTTAAAGGTCAAAAGGTCAACCAGCCCCCTCACTTTTATGAAATCAAGCGAATTTGGAGTCAAACGGTTGTTCTGGTTTGTGTAACACAAACGTTTGACACCAAGTTTATTTGATTTTGGCAAAAGCAGCACAAACAAAAATGTCGAGCTGATTGACATCAATTTCCTCTGATTTGAAGGCGGCGGTCCAACTTCACTCAGGTATTTTACAGAGGTAAAGCCAGCTGACCAAATGTGCTGGAATTCTGCTGGGGTTGCTAGGTAACCGGGTGGAACTCTGCTGGGGTTGCTAGGTAACCGGGCGGAACTCTGCTGGGGTTGCTAGGTAACCGGGTGGAACTCTGCTGGGGTTGCTAGGTAACGACGCAGTGCTGTGGAATGTGACTTAACAATCGGGAGGTTTTTGGCTCATTTTCCTGACACCAAAACACATGAACTTATCGGCAGAAAAATAGCTGGGTGATTTTTTTTAAATGCTTGATTTGTTTCTAAAGCAGTAGAAACTGAAATGGAAGAACAAAGACGTGCAAAATGTCAGTTTTGCATAATAGTTTCCCCTTTAGGTTTTAGGATATGATGGGCAGATGAAGCTTCTCTGCAGCTCGTCACAGATTCACACGACCTCAGAGTGACTCTGAGTGTCTGATGACAGAACTCGTCTTCGCCTATGAAAAGTTAAAGTTGCTCTCAAATGTGGCAGATTACACATTTAAGAGGCTATTTCTGTTGTTCTTGCTTGGAGAGTCGGGTTGTTCTGGTTAAAGGAAGGACAGAAAGTTTATATGATCACTTAAAGGTTTCATATTTACTGGCACCTTCATTTATTTTCTCATAAAAATGATTCAACTAGAAATGTTTGGCTGGTTTATATTGTTTATGACTATTAAAAGCTGTTAGCTGTTCTTTAAAACAGGAATATGCCACAAGAAGTACTAGTTCCACTTCGCTTTTATTTCACTTGTAACATGGGCAAAATGTATTTTTATAAGTTAAATAAGCTGTTAGTTGAATTTGTAGTATTACTAATGATTCAAGAGGTTTTGCATCCTGTTACATTTAGAGAAAACTGCAAAGACACCAAATCTTAGCAAGTATTTCTGTCTAGTTTTTAGTGTAAACATCTTAACTTTTCAGCAAGAAAAATCCTTAAAAACTGATGAAAAATATTCGTTTTACAGGCAGATTATTTCACTTATAACATGGAAAATATGTCTTTCTATAAGATGAATAATCTGCCAGTGGAACTAGAACTTTTTAGATAATTATGAAGTAATTATTAACTTTAAATAAGGCTGTGTATCTTCAGATATTTGCACTAGAATCCAGAAGAAAATCCTTGGTAAGATTTTCTCCTTCGCTGGTTGTTGTAGCAAATGATCAAATGCTTCTCAGTGTGGTTAGAAAATCCTGTGTTGCAGGAAAACCTTTTAAAAAACCGTCTCTGATTTAACCTGAAAATGAAGAATCGTGCACCGCAAGCAACTTTTTCTGCCTCTGAGGAGCTGACATTTCCCCGATGCCCTGACAGCAAAGGGTGTGTTCGCGTTTGATATCCAAACAGGCATCAACACACACAGTCCGTGTGTTTGACTGCATTCATCACCCTGAAAGCGTGTCTCCACCATCCTGCAGTCAGCTTTCACCTTTGCAGCCGGAGTCAGGATTGATGTTATTACCTTATCAGAGGTGGAGGTGTCTGCAGCAACCGCAGAGGCCAGGAGAGAGAGGCAGCCGACGGGACAGCAGGCGCATTTATCCCTCGCCGCCGGCTTATCAGCGGAGCCTGTAAATCTACCTGACAGGTCTTTACAGGTGCCGTTAATCCCACTGATTCAATTCATTTCACTAACTGCTCGGATGCGGCTCCTCGCAGCGGGGGAGATCAAACCGCTCGCCTCATTCTCGTTTTGCTGTGTTAGTTTGTGTTGTCCTGGTGATGGAAAGCCAAATCCACTCTCTCTAACGTGGAGATGAAAGGTGTAATGGAGCCTCCGTGGCAGCCAGATTATTCCTGCAAACATGTTTGTGCTGCTTTATTTGCTGCACACAGGCTGAATGTTATTTACTGCTGTTCAGGTATGCAGGTTTTCAGCGCCGCACTGTTACACTCTTACAATCATTTGTACCTCGGAGGTGTTAAACTCTAATCTCATGCTGCTCAGCTGTAGAGGTGCTGCTGCTTTGATGGATTGATTCGTCAAAATGATGTTTTCTTTGATTTCTTCTGATGTTTGGAGCTAAACTTTTTGAAATTTAAAGAAAAAGGCCCAAAACCTCAGTATTTTTGGCTTTTCTTGCTGCTTTTTGTGATTAGTGGAAAAGTTTGTATTTATCAAATCATGTTTTATATAATTTTCAACCATATTGCATCTAAATATAAAAAGTAACTCTGGTGTTTCTCCATCCTCTGCTGTTCAATTTGTTGCTTATTATTATTTTGTCAGTAAATATCTCATATTGAATCTTTTTTTTGACTAATTATCTTATATTTTATTACGGTCAAGGCTGCAGTTCCCCTCCAAACCACTTGGGGGCAGCAGTGAAATGTGCTTAGAAAGCATAGATCTATAGATATAGTTGTATATTTATTCACTTTAAGAAAATATTTTGTCTCTAAATGGAGGAAATGCTACTTGACACGCTATTGGCTGGCGTTTTCAAAGCACCCAATCCAGGAGCAGCATTGAATTTCTTGGGTGCTGATTGGCAGATTGTAGATGTTAGCTTCTGCGCTAATGCTAATACAGTTTCCACTGTGTATTAGTGCATATTAGTGAACTATTAATAGGAAGTAATAAGTGTATCTGAAGGGAGCCTGATATCAGTGATCCACTGTGTGCTACTTACTGTTATATCATGTAGCACATTGCATTGCATTCTGTTACAGCATCTTATATTTGAATTTTTGATGTAGTCGATACATTTTGACTTTTGTAAAGTTCCTATAATAACCAACCAGGACTTAAGTTTTGGGAAAGTCGGTGGTTTTTAGACTTTAATGAAACTTTAGTGGTAAAATATTTCAAGCTGTGGAGAAGAGTGTTTTTCTGGGTCTGGTGAACGTTTCTTTGCAGATAATATGATTCTGTTTTCATCCTTATGCCAAATAAAAGTCGGTTCCTCCCTGAAGAGGCCAAAGAATCCGGATTTATTTAGTTTAGTTTTGATTAGAAGGTGAATTAATGGTGTTTTAATTGACCAGAGAGTCTCAACTGGTTTTCCTCCTAGTTGTCCTATCAGTGGTCTGTCAGACGGTGCCCTGCAGATTCTCAGTCTGTGTTCACACTCTGAGCAATAACATCCACCGCTCAGCGACAATCAGGACAAAAAAAAAACAGCAACACGCTGGGGAAAACAGAAAAAAACCTTGACGGGGCCGGCTTTGAACTTTTCACCTTTGCCACCTGTCTGTGCTTCCTGGTTTCACCAACAGGATCTCCATCTGTCAAATAAACGTCCTATCTTCAGCCTTTATTTGTTCCCGTGTTGGACAGAGAATTCCCCGTCGTTTTATCCACTTTAAGTCGGGAAGGTTGACGTCCATGTCAGCAGAGCAGCAACCTTGTCTTTGTCAATGATGCCTCAGCAGAAAAACGCCGCAGAAACATGTCACCTCTCTGTTTTGTAAGGTCTGCTGAGCTCAGTCGTTTTCAGGCAGAGCGTTTTTCCTAGCTTTACCCAACAGCCGAATGATAATCACACTTCCTTCCTTAACGCAGCCCCCCATGCTTCTCACCGGTGATTCTCCAAGGCTCTTTTTGTGATCTTAAGAGGACCACTTGTGAGTAAAAACAAGGCCAGATAAAATCTTGGCAGGTTTGCGTGTTTAAACGCGGCGGTCACCTCCGCCCGGTTTCCTGCTGCAGCCATCAAGCAGCGACCTTATCGCTTCCTCGCGGTGATTAGGCGGCTTCCTGGTGAATGCATCGCAGGTTCAAGTTCAGTTATGCTCCGGCAGGCCGGCGGACCTTTCGGTGAGTCATAAAGAGATTCCTACTTGGAGCAAAAAGATCAAAACGATGACTTTTAAAAGTAAACAAGACTTTAATTGGCTCTTTCCCTGCAATAGATTTGGATCTGTAAAAAGTATCTAAACCTGCAGACTGGAGATTTGAACTCAAACACAGGGAACAAAAAATGACAAAGTATGTTGTAGAATAATCTGACGCTTCAGGATGGACAATTAGGAGGTAATTATTTTTGCAGCGATGTCTCAAATTTGACATTTTGCCATCAAATATTTAGTTTTGCAACAAATCAGAAATATTTCTGTCATTTCTTCTTTGACACAGCAGGTATAGAAATACCTGTTGGAGATCCTAAGTTTATAGAAACTAAAACTCGTTTCAGATTGAACTGTGTTTAATTAGAGAGCCTTCATCGTCCGGCTGTGTCTTCCTCTGCTGTCCCTCCGTCTCTGATGGGACGTCCTCAGAGCGGCGCGGGGCGTTTATCTCTGACCCGCAGGTTCAGCCTCGCTGTCTCAGCTGCCAAAACTGTCCCATTCAGCATTGTGCTGAGTTCATCAATGCTCCTCTGACACTCACACACACAGAGGGAAATGTGTACGCGCTGCAAAAACGGCCTGCTATAAAATCTAATCTGTATGACTTGTGTTGCGCTGCTTGTCAGTCAAATAAATTGGACCGGATTGTTGACTTCTTCAGTTTTGATAACTCTCAAAATGAATTATCAAAACAGGGGGTGATTATTTTCCTGTCAATCACTCGCTCTATTAGCAGAGAAATATTTAATCAGTTATTACACACCAGCATCGGTTTGATGATGAGAAGAAATGAGTAAAACGGCTGAGAGAAGCTGATTTTTTTAGAGTTTCACACAAAGGAAAGAGCAGGTCAACCTCCGTCCCTCAGGCTGGACGTCTGGGGGCGTCCATGACAACCTCCATCGCCGGGTGCCCATCAACGTCCGACAGGTCAGATCCTCCTCGCGCGCGTACACCGGGGTCCCCCAACCCGCGACCTCTCCCCTGTCACAACTGTCACTTGACTCCAGTAAGCAGAAGGCGGTTTTATCAGAAAACCTGCGGCTGGCTCTGACACAGTCTGACCTCGGTGTATATTTAGCAGCAGCTTGGCAGGCGCCCGTCCCGCCCGTCCTCCTCCCCTCGCTGCTTTGATTATGTTCATACAGGCTGTGCTAATTGGTCTGGACCTACATAGGAATGGAGATGTTAGTTATGAACTCATGCATGAACTCTGACCTCTAGGATGAAACCAGACTCTCTTTCCTTCGTCCAGGTAAAACACTGAGCGTCTCCTAAATTTACCAGACAGACCTGCAGTTTCTGTTAAAGTTTAATGAGTTTTTATTGAAAGAAACTTATTTGGAAAAATGTTCTTTAGTTTCATTTTGTTATACGAATTATTGTCATTTTCATCTTTAAATTAAAACATTTAAACTTAAATTTATATTTTGGTCCATCTAATGATGTAATTTTAAAATATTAAATGGTTTATAATTTGATCAGTTACTTTTTACCAAATACTTCTATACTCTCACTTGATTTATTTCTTGGACTGCTAGTTTTTTAATTTTACATGAGTAAAAGTATGTTAAAGTACAATTTGTTGGTACTTCGGCCACCATGACAGACATCAAAACAACTTATGCACACATTAAATTGGAAATATTAAGCAAAATTAACATTTTGCTTGTTTTTGTAAAAACCAGCCATTTTCTGGAAATAAGTTAGTCTTTTTTCCAGGGTAAGAACCTTCCGAATGTAACATCAGAAATCAGCAGGCCCAGCCCGTTACCTAGCAACCCCAGTCGTTACCTAGCAACCCCAGTCATTACCTGGGGTTGCTAGATAACGACTGGCAACCCCAGGTTGCCAGTCAACCCCAAGCTGAGTTCCAGCATGTTTGGTCAGCTAGTTGTAGCACGGGACAACAGCTGCTGGAAAAGACAAGTGTTTTATTGTTGACCTACCATCCAGAAACCACTTGCTGCAATCTTGTTGGTTGTGCAGGAGGCTCCACTTCTACTTTTCAAAGTTGTACTGTTTTATAATTGTAGCCATTTTCAGTTGCTTCTTATTTTATTGTAAACCGTTTAATGAGGAAAGAAAATGGCGATGGATAGCAGCGGTCAGTCATGAGGACCAGTGGTCACAGATTTACAGCAAACAGTTTTTATAAAGTAAGAAGATTTGCTTTCATGTACTTTATAAAACGTACAGGTCTGAGTGATACTAACCATGGAGAAAATGCCACCATCATGTAGACTTTTACCCTTCAGTTTGCTCTAGTGTAACTGGAAACACATGGTGTGAATTCAGACAAATATTATCAAATCAACAAACTCTTAAATAGGGAGAAGGAATGGATCAGTTTCCAGCTTCTGTAAATGAGCCCCAGGTCAGTTTGCTGCTTCCACAGACATGTTATGTCGACTTGAACAAGTAGAAACAATCGCTGTCACTTTTAGTGACGTTTCTATCTTGTTGTTAATTCAGAGATGCATTTAAAACACAAAACTAAAGATCAATCTGGCCTAAAGGTCTCAATCTTTCTACTGCTGAATTTGGATCCCTGGAAACTTTATAAACTATTTCATAAAAAACCTGCATGCAAAATTGAAGAATTTTCACGTCTCACACAAAACTTCTTTATTAGTGATATTTTTCTAAAAGCAGAGCCATGTCACCGCTTTTCACACTGTTAATATCTGAACATTTCATCTTTTATAAGCCCTCCTCCACCCTGCAGTATTTTGATGAAGTAGGCCAGAGCAGGAATTTAAATGAGACATTTCACCATCTTTGCAAACTGAACTATGGACCCGGGACTCTCTGAGGCATCAAGATGAGATGTGCAAAAACTCTGTCAGCACTTTCAGTCGTGGGAAAACTCTGGTTTTCTCTGCTTGTGTCTGGTCTCCATCGCCAGCGGTATCAGCGTCCTCAATGCTTCGCAGGAATCTGAGGTTGGACCTAATCAGTTCTCCAGTCACCGTGTTTAAACGCTCTTTTTGCCAGGTTAATGGGATTTCCGCTGAAAGGGTTCGCGCTCGACGGCTAAAGTGGTCCAGACAATCGCAATGAGCTCTGAGTCAAGTGTGATTAACCCGCCGACCCGCCTGCAGCCGCTGCACCTCTGCTCCCTCTCAGCTCCGCTGCAACTGCTCTCAAGTCGAGTCCGATTTGCTTATTAGGATGTAAACAAGGATTCAGTGAAACAAGAAGCAACATTGGGAAAACATGAAGCAGTTAGAATTTATATTTGTCCTTAAAAGACGGTTCACTTTCTTCTATTTCACTTTTTTAATTTTATTTCTCCACTCAACGACCTATTTTTAGTTTAGATTCATGATTTTCAAGGCAGGTCCCACTCTCAAAAAGTTCCCATGCTCTTCTTAAAGCAGGCCCACAGCATCACACAACCTCCACCGTGCTTAACAGTTAGCATGAGCTGCTTTTCTACCATCTGTTGAAAAAATATCATAGTTAGACTCAAGTTAAAGTCCTGGTAAAGTTAGGAGAAACTCAACATGTTTGTGATGCTTTGGGTTCTTTGTAGAGTAACTGAAACTTCTGTTTACTCAGGTGAAAGTAGAAAGTAGAAATGACTAGCTGATCAAAACATCAGTTATTTAATATTTAAAAATACTTAATCACCTGGACCAAAATGAACATATTCATATGAATAACATAATTACAAAATAACAACATCAAACAAACAATAAAAAAATCTAAATAATTTTCTTTCAATCTAAAACATCCAGAAATATCAGTAAATGTAAGTAGTTAGAATATAATTGTTCTTCTGTGTCGCCTCAGGGAAACAGGAAGTCATGAACTACAAATTAAAAGCCTCTTCAGCTCTTCGTTTCCCTCCATTGTTGTTTGTTTTTATAAATAAAACCATTTATGCTGCTTAACAGCCTAACATCAGTAATGGAGCAGATCGTTCCGCTTGGATCCACACGGCGTCGACGCCGATAATCATCCGTTTGTTTGGGTCAGCGTCTGCACTGATTTCTGACCTCTGACCTCTCCGTAGCACATAAACCTCCGTGTTATCGCCAATGAACCGTCTTCCGGCGCGTTAGCCAGGCAGAAATGAAGAGTGTTACCACCTCTGCTGAGCGCTGGCTGGTTCTGTCCTGATCCAGGCCCGTCAGTGAAGCGTAGCGGCTCCTCAGGGATTTTACCTTCATTTATTTAGTGATGACTCACTCGCTGTAACAAGCCTGACAAATTTCTCTGACATTTCAGCTCTACCTGAGCCATTTGGAGTCATATCCATCTGATTTCTCAGTACAGTAACAGCAGAAGAAATGGCTGTAATTCCAGTGTTTGTACATCTTATTCATGGTGAACAGGGAAAGAAAGCAGGTTCTGCTGTGACTGTATGACGAATCCGTCACCTTCCTTCTTAAAACATGTCACTGCTGATGTCCAGGTGATTTGTATTCATCCTCCACTCTGGTAAAAATGGACCAATGAATGTCTTTGTGGCTTTCTTCCAGTTAAAAACTGTTGTTTTTTTTTGTTTTGTTTTTTTTACCATTTCAACTGCTGAAAGTAGCAACATTAAACTTTTGGTTGTTTTCTGGTTATTAATTTGATTTCTACCTAAATTTCTCTTCCTTTTTGCACCATGTTTTAGTCTCATAGAAAGTGCTACTTTGAGATAAACCAGCTTTCTTCAGGTATATAAACGTTAAACATTTAAAATCTGTTCTTCCTAAATGTTAACATAATAGCAGGAGGTTAAAATAATACTCAACATTTGCATTATTACTGAGCCGTCTTTGAATTTTAATGAACTAATAACCTGGTCTGCATCCATTCCCGCAGGAGTTTAAGATATAAGGTAATAATATCTTTGAAGCTCAGAGGCTGTAAAGCGTTTTGTCAGCCAGCGTGTAAAGACACACCTACTGTCCGTGGAAAATTGCCATCATTTGTTTTAATTGAGCACTTTTTGATGTCGCTTCAGTTGTCAGAAGATATCTCGTTTGGGAGGAAATCTTCACATGTTGACTTCAAACGCTCCAGGCAAAGGATTTCTCCTCCCTTTTTGTTAAAAGTAGCCTGCGCTGAGAAACGAGGGTTGATTCTGTGACAGCTACAGCACACGTGTGAGAACTAGGTCACTTGGTATTTAAAAAACACACTTATCAGGGCTTAAGGAGGTTACTCATGCCCACCTAGCATGTTTTTCAGAGTGTAGATCAGGATTTAAGTTACTCCACAAGATTTGTTCCAATTCAAGGGAATAATTTTACCTTGTTTGCACAAAAAGTGGCTGGAAATAAGATTTAAACCAAAACTCTTCCCTGGAGCCACAGGGAAAGCAGTGGAAACAAACCAATCCATCCACTGTCTTCGGCTTGAGGTCAACCTGATATGGCAACCATCTAACGTGGGTATTTGAGAGGTCCGATCCCCCTGGAGGATTCTGAGGTGGTCCCAAGACAAATGAGACATATAATCCCTCTGGCGAGTCCATTGTTTACCCTGGGGGGCTCGTAGCCCCCAAACCTCTAAACTCAAGAGCCCAAGAGGGTTCTTAATCAGATGACTGAAAGAACATCAGCTCCTTCCTTTCTACAAGGCTCAGCCCGGCCACCGAACCCTGTTGTCCACTGCAGGTATTTATTCTATATTTAAAGGAGAAAATTCATCTTTTGCTTCTAAAAACAGCAACTTTTTGGCAATAAGTTCATGTTTTTCTGCTGCCTTGAAAGCCTCCAGATTTAGTATTATGTGTTTTCCAGTCATTTTATATCACAATCAAGTAAACATGTTACCTGAAGTTCTTATGAAATGCTTTGCTAAGAAATTTAACACTTTGAAATTGGGCCTCTGTCTCTTTAAGAAACTAAAGTCCTCACAACATGGCTCCTCTATTAACCCTTTTTATTGAGCAGCAGCTCCTATAATGAGCTCAGCAGCTCCACCAGGTGTTTGCTAATCGCTGCTGGCTAGTCTGAAGGAGCTGAGTGGGGGAGGAGCTACGCCTCGAAGGCAGAGCTAGGTCCACCCAGGCGTTTTGCACAGCTGAATGGTTGCCATGGAGATTAAAGGATTTCTCAAACATGCGTGAAATAATCAAGGGAGCACTCCAGGTTTGTTTTGGAAGATGGAATTGCTCAAAAAAGTTGGTTTTACATAGTACTGTCCCTTTAAGTCACATTCTGTTACCTAGCAACCCAAGCGGAGCTCCAGCATGTTTGGTCAGCTGGTTTTACTGCTCTACAATGGCTGCTGGAAAAGACAAGAGTTTTATTGTTGACCTAATATCCAGAGAACACTTGCTGCATTCTTGTTGGTTGTGCAGGAGGCTCCACTTCTGCTTTTCAAATATGTACAGTTGTACAACTGAGCATGTGTTTGCAGCCGTTTTCACATGGGTGTGTAAATGTTGAGTTAGGGGGCGTGCAAACACAATGCTAGCATTGTAAAAGGGAAACAAGAAGGACATCAACATGGAAGAAATTTGCCTTGAAACAGAAACTCCCCAACGAAAGGCAGAAAAGAAAAATCATTGTGAAAGACTAGATGAAAGTGGTTTTTACTGACAGACCCTGAAGTCTCGTTGGCGTAGGAGACAAAGTGTCAATGAAACGATGAGTAGCTGAAGAAAAGAAGCTTCAGATTTAATGATGATGAAGTCGTTTCTCTGGATGATGGTCCGTCTCTCGAGTAAAGAGCGTTCCAGGTGAGGAAAGGCTGATCATCTCAGAGTCAGAGTCAGTCTGCAAAAATGACGAGTCTGAAAAATAAAAACCAAGCCATAGGAGGTTTTAATATTACCATTCCGCCATCAGTGAGGATTTCAGACTTCTGGAGGTGGAGCTTTGTTGTTTTGTTGCTTTATTTTGTATAAATTCGGTTCTGTGAACCAGGCGAGTAATCTACCTAAACTCAGATCGGATCAGGAGTCTTTCCTGTAACCCAGAACTTGCTTTTACTGTTTGGACTGCTTGGTTTACAGGAACCCTCTAAGTGTTAGTATAAACTCAAAGCACTTGCAGATTGATTGTTGCTTTCATTTGTTCCTGGGAACATTCACCATCCACGGCTCCCAAAGCTAAAGTTCCAGCTCCGCTGTGGTTTTGGACTAAACCTGAATAATTCTCTCACCCGTCGAAGCATTGAAAGCATTGAATAAAACTCCAGAGCCAAGCCTGTTGTATTCACTTACTGATGTTTGCGTTAACAGCCGCGCCTCACTGCGGGTGACATAATATTTGACATGAGATGCCAAGTGTGAGACGGCCTGTGTGTTTTGTTCTCCTTGGGATGTGGAGGTATCGCGCCAGCTGGCTGTTCTGGTTGAGAGGCTGATGACGGACGGACCAGAACAGATGCACAGGTATGCGCACATGAAACTCCACACCAGCTCCAGCGTTCGAAAAGTTTCTCTTCTTTTCCCTCGTTTATTATTCTATTTTCTTCCAGCTGGAATATCATAAACCACAAAACCGAGAACGCGCTCAACCGTCCTGCAGACACGCACGATTTTCCCCCAACAGGTGCAGAAGAAGATCAAGTTGCAGCACTTTTCTTCTTCCTCCCTCCTCCTCATCTTGTCCTTCCCGCCTCTCAAATTAATGCCGAGGAGAGCGGCTTTAGAGGCGTTTCTGACGCGAATGAGGGGGGTATCGCTAATAACCAGCCAAGGTACACTAATCTCCGTTAGCAACATTTGGTTTACCTTAAGCTGGAGGGACAGCTGTATTAAAAGCAGGAATAATCCTAATCAGTTCAAACTCCATCCTCCTCCCTCCCTTCCTCACCTCTTTGCATATAAAACTTCCACATTAGGCTTAAGAGTACAGCGGCTTAGCTGCTGTTTGCCCTACATCTGTCTTCCTTCGCAACGACCAATCAGGACGGTGGATGGAGGGACGAAGGGAGGGAGAAGACAGGAGGGTAAATAGAGGAAGGTGTGGATGGAGAAGACGACAAGGATGATGGAAGACTGATGATGAAATAAACGATACAAAATATGACGATTCAAATGAGCCGAGATAAAAAAAATCACCAAAATGTTTAGATTTTATCCAGTTGATATGAAATGAAAACAGAATATTGACTTCATCACCATAAAATTTTGATATTTTGCATTCTTCTATGTGTAGATGCTAACAAAAATGTTAGCCGTAGCATTGTTGAACATATCAAGCAGCTAGCTGTTTAAGGAAATTAGACAAAAAGTGAGATTTGTTTTAATGTACAAATATAATCAAACATGTTGTGAGGGTATAAATGAAAACCACAGCTGACTGCACATCTCAATTTAATTTACATTTTTATGTATAAGTTAGCATTAGCCTTTAGCACAGCTAGCTAATGGAGGAAATCAGAAAAGGAGCTTTAAAGAACATTAAATCTCCACTTTTTCTGGATCTGTTCGATGAGAAAAGTAGCTTCAAATACTTTTTTTAAGAGTAGATCATAACAAGCAACTGACATTTTAATGTATTTCTGTATGTATATGTTAGCATTAGCTGTTAGCACAACTAGCTGATGAAGGAAATCAGAAAAGTAGCATTAAGGAACATTAAATCTCCACGTTTTCCGGATCTTTTTGATAAGAAAAGTAGCTTCAAATACTTTTTTAAGAGTAGATCATAACAAGCAACTGACATTTTAATGTATTTCTTTATGTATAAAGAAATCTATATATAATTTATATATATAAGATAGCATTAGCTTGTAGCACAGCTAGCCATTGCTAAATGACAGAAAGTAGCCGTAGAGATGCTAATAAACATTGTTAACTGTTGCACTGGGTAGAAAGAACATAAATAATAGTTAAATTTTCTTCTTTTTGTTCAAACTAGCAAGGAAATTGTAATTTTCATGTTTTTATGTGAATAATCTCCTCTTGCATTCAGTGCATATCCAGGGAAACTCCTCTGTTTTACCTCTTTAGATGCTCTTAATACCATTTAAACCATTTAGTCTGTCGGTTGTTTATGTATATCTTCCAGTGCTCATGTACAGGTGAGTGGAGTACAGAGCGTTGTGTTACAGTTTCAGACCTGCTCCGCTGTGAACAGCTCCTGTCTCGGTGCGGTTTCCCTTTTTTTCCTCCTCTCCTGAGGCCCTCGGCACCATAAATCCGACTGATTACTCCGCACCCCTTTTGCTTGACTGCACCTTCACAATCAGCCGTGGCTGCCAACAATGAGGCCCTGATGAATCAAACATCCATGGCATTAGTTTCACCTTGCTGCCCCTTTCCCATGCGCCGCCGCCTCTTTGTCAGGCCCCGGTTTGATGAGAAGGACTACTGACACTGGCTGCACCTATTGATAGACAATTCTGTAACGACAATCCACAAACAACCACAAACGCTCCTCCTCTTGCACTTCAGTTTGCCCCAGTAATAGGTGACAAAACTGGAGAGTCTTCATGTCTGCCAGGGAGCAGAATGGCTAGAAAGCGTCTCCATAATCCAAACCAGTTTAATGTTTTCATTATTTAGAGAGATTTTTCCTTTAATGAATAAAATTATTTCAAAATTACATATTGAATTTACTTGGGCAGTTTTGATGAAAAAGAAAAGAAGAAGAAGTTTTTCTTAATACGGTGGAAAACTTAAAAATAAGCTAACGCTAACCCAAACATTAACCATTAAATCTCCTAAATGAACATTTTAATTGAATATTAAAATAATCTACACTGGCATTAAAGCTTCATCTCTTCACATCGCAGTACTGACTGAATATTTTTATATTTTTATTGGATTGGATTGTTTTATTAAAGCTGCAAGATGTAACTTTTATTTTAAAAAAATAGTTTTTTACATTTGTTAAAGCTGTCACTGTTATGACAGTATCAGAGCCAGGAGGAGGGTCTTAGCGCTGTCAATCATGATTGTGTATGCGCTTTCATCACTTGATCATAATATTTTTCAAACTAGTCAATAAGGTAAATCCGCCATCTTGATTTAACGCCTTTTGCTTCTTCTGACGCAGATCTCACGTCCAAAAGTCGGAAAAAATGCGACATAACTGCAAACTAATATTAGAGTGGAACTAATCAGACTTTCCTGCTGTGTGAAGGTAGCTTCAGATCATTTTCCTGGTGTTGTTTTATCATTTTCCAGCGTTTACATTGAAGAAAAGGAGTAGCTCTATATTTTTCTAGATTATTATTATGATGTGATTCTCGTTTTCCCAATATTCATGGATCTGCTCAACGTTTTTGATTCTTACGGTAAAAATCAGGTGGAAAATGTTACATAAATATTAAAGGTTTTATTGGATTCATTCCACCTTTGAATCACAAATGTTGCTCTCAAAAGGAAAGACGATGATATTCTATATGTTGTTGTTCCAGACCTGGTTAATTGGTCTTTTAGTGACCAGTGACAGGTAGAAATGTGGAAGTTGTTTCTGCTGTGAAACGCCACAGGAGGCTTTCAACCAGAGACAAACTGGGATGTAAACCATCAAACACTCTGAGCAGCAAAAGCGCATCCGATGTGTTACCCACAATGTTTTATTCATTGAAATATATTTGATTATATTTGAATCTAATTGACATTTGGAGGTAACTAACGACTTTCCTTCCAAATGGCAACCAAAATTAACACCTCGTTGTAGAAATGGATGTTTTATATCAAAGTAAATAAAATCACATGGAGGCTTCCTGTTAGTTTTTAATTCATAAATACATTGCAGACATTGCTGCGTTAAAAAAAGGGTCCAAAATGTAATAAAAAGAGTTTTAAAGAGTTTTGTTGAGTCTTAGCTGGTTTAGTTCCAGCTGGGACTGGACTCTTGTTTGGACAATTAGCGTCTAATTAATTTGAATTTCAACTCCTGGTGATTTAAGAATATCTGTAATAATTTAATAATTTTTTATTGCGTAACTTTACAGAATAACTAATTTTTCTAATGTCTTTATAATTTATTAAGGTGAGAAAATCATAATTTCTTACCTTAAAGAAGATATTTTATCATCTCCTGTACCAACTGAACAGACTAAAGTAGAGCGACTTCAACATGCAGCCAAAGTGAAACTGGTCTGAGTTTGAAGAAGAGTCCTGGATTCGATACGATCAGTTATTGACCTGATTAATTAAGTAAAACTGTTGCTACAAGTCAAAGTTCAGGCCTTAATCTGATTGAAAATAAAAATTAAAGTTTAGAGACACTTTCCCTTCACTCTGACTGAGATGGGAAGAAATTTAGTCTGAAAGCTGAAAAAAAAAACGGTGAATGTGAATAACTAAGGGACTGAACATAAATGCATGCCACACATTTCAGATTTTCATTGCTAAAATATTTTCAAAATTATTCTCTTTACATTTCACAATTGTGTTGGTCTGTCAGAGCATTCAGGATTTTGGTTTTGATGCCACTAAATGTTGAAAATTCACTTTTAAATTCCCAAATATTGGATCCAAACGAAGGCGGACATGGATGGATGGAAAAGTGTTGCTGCTAAGTTTAGTTTAAAACCCAAAAAACCAGCAGCTAACCTAAAGAAACCATGAATATTGTGTTTGGAGTTGTTTTTGTTGCCTGCACAGAAACATTTGGAGCGCATCGATGGAAAAAAACAAACCCGCTTTGTTCGGGATGAAGGCTTTGCTTCTGTCCCAACATGTGTCTGGTCCAGAGAGGTTTAAATCTGCCCACCTGTCCACACCATAATCCTCCCAGCTTTATTACAAAACTGTGCAATTAATTAAAGGCTCAATCGCTGGGATTAGTAACCGACGTTCAACCTGATTCTCCAAACGTAGATTTATTTACGTTTCCCTGTTTCGGGGTAAATTTTCGTGACTCAAACGCAGGAAAACATTGAGAGTTTGCCAGGAAACGCAGAGGTGAGCTTAGTGGAACAGCAGCGATGGTCTCGTTTACAGTGGCATTACAGAGATTAGGATTATCTGTGCTGTATGTTTACAGCATAATGAAACAGGCCTGATATAATGACCATCAAATCTGGATTAGGTCATTCACAGGAGAGGAAGGAATTTATCCCGCCGATTATTGTGTTGCACGAAAATCCCTGCAAACACACCTGGAAGTGAAGATCTCTGTGTTTTTCCAGACTTTATTCTGTGAAACGAAGCGAGCCGGTCGGCCGGCCGGCGCCGTAAAAAGGTGTTTATGTGTTTGTTGTGTGCATCTGTGTGTGCAGGGAAGTTAGCAAAGCAGGTTATGGCAGCACAGAAATGACACGGTGCAACAGATGATGGGCATTATCCCATCAACCTGCTGTTTCTGCACACACTCTGTACCCTGCATGTTCTACTGAAAGGACAGCAGGAGGGGGTGTGTGTGTGTGTGTGTGGGGGGTGTGTGTGTGTGTGTGAGAGAGCAGGAGAGGGATGATGGAGGGAGGGAGGCCTTTCACACACACACACTCTGCACCTGTCACAAACAGCCTGTCAGAGCAGAAGAAAAGAAAGTTCAGCCATGAGGAAAAGCTGAGGGACGAAGCTGATGATGACTTGATTAAAGTTATTGTTTTATAATTAAATACCCATAATTCATAACTCCTGAAAATCTAAAATCTGCTTTGTTAGATTGTCTGAAGTGTTTTATTTTCTCTGTGTTACTTTGGCCGTTTTCTAAAAACCAGTGCTGTCAATCGATTACAAAACGGAATCAGATTAATTTAAATTAATCTAAATATAAATATTTAGCCAGTTGTGCTCCTTCTGCCGAACTCTAGAAAAAATGAAGAAACCGCAGCACTGAAAACCTCCTGGTTATCCCACCGCATTAATGTTGTTGTTTCTAAAGCAACATGATTATTTTCTTTGCATCTTTTATGTAACCTTTCAAATAATTGGATCATTTATCTAACATTACCTGCATAATATTACCGATTAGGGGAAAAACTGTCCAAAGTTTTTAGCTTTTGCTGGTTTTCTGCTGTGATTCTAACACACCTGCAGCTGGATGTCTCTGTTTCTGCTGCACAGGTGTAAAAACCGGCGTTAGCATCTTAGCGCTCATGTTGCATTTAAAGGAAAAACACGTTACGACACATTAGCAACAGGTTACATCGTTATAACGGCTGAAAAAAGAACAGATACAGGAAGTGCAGGAGCCACAACTGTTTCTACTGGACAGAGATAGGAATAACAGAAAGTTGGTCACTCTGAGGTAAAAACAGCTTCCAGTTCAGGGGGCTAAAAAAAGGTCAACTTTTCCATACTGTGTCTATATCATGTCGTTCCATCATCAACTGCAGCCGAACACGACGCTCCTCCAGCGTTCAGTATTAGAACAATATCAGACCTAAATATCAGCGGTGGATCTGCATACTTTAGGCCTGAGCCATGTGTGTAATGTACCTCAGCAGAAGGTTAACTTCTCTGCCTGCAAATTGCCGCCACCCCCCACCAACACGGCTGGACAAAAGGCTCAGCAGTGGCCTGGTGATTGCCTCTTTTCAAATGGAAATGCCGGTTGCTTCTCTTCTGCCCGTTGCCTTAAGCAGTGTACAAATTACAGTTTACAAGGCATGGAGGAATAAAAAGGGGAGTAGATAGAGAGACGAGGAGGTGGGAGGGGAGGAGGGCAAGGCAGAATATCTTTTCTTGCTATTATTATTTTTTTTTAATTCGCCAAAGTGACATGTAAATTAGCCTTTAAGTGCTCCACTCAGGGACTGTGATCGTGCCCTAATTGTCACAGTCAATTGTGGCCAACAGTCTCTTCAATCCAGGCGGCTTTTGACAACAAGCAGCCAGGATCAAAAGACGAATCATTGACTCGGCTCCCAACACGTAAGCCAACACACACACACACACACACTTTTATCTGCGGTTTAGCTAGCTGTGCAGGAAAGCGGTGAGAGTGAAAGCTTGACTCAGTTTGGATGTTATCCTGAACATGTTAGTCATGAGGAATCCAGTCTGGTTCGTTTGGTGACTAAAAATCTCAAATATGTGGATTCAACACCAAATCTTACCAAATCTTAAAATAAGAAAAAACTCACTTGAATATAGACAAAAGTATTTGTTCCACTTAAAAAAGCTCCTGTATCTTTCAGAAAAGTTTCTTGTAAGTTAGTTTTGTCTAATTTTTTTAAGGAAGTTGTGCTCATGTCTTCAGAGGTTTTTGTGTCGTTTTCTTCAGTAGTTCTTGATGCAGCGCCTCCACAGGCCAGGAGGGGAACAGCTTTTTCAAAGTCTAGATAATGTAAATGTAACAAATGTTGCAACTTCAGTCCCCACACTTTCTGTGCATCAGCAGAGGAAGTTGGAAACGTCAACAGGAGACGTCTGCTGTGTTTGCTAGAAAGGTGTAAACAAATAAATGATGAAACTTATTCAGGAATTAAAGGTTTTGAAGCTGATTTTGCCATAAAGTTCAGCTGATGTTGGAACAAGTTTGTGATTATAAGCACCAAATCAAAGATGTTTAGCTCTTTTGGTTGATTATTGACGTATTCGCAATAAATGTCTGAACCACAGCATGACCTTTTCCTGAACCAGACGTAATATTTCATCCTTCTTACCCTGACTAATCATGCGACACGATTCACAAAGATCCCTGGTCACAGTCACAAGCTCCCACTCGCTGTCTCTCAGTGGACCAGAACACCAACACACTTCTGGGACTTCACTAGGTGACAATAAGCAACAATCTACTGTGGCTTAAAAAACTATTTTCCTCCTTCACATCTTCAGTTTTTCTTTTTAGGCACTAAAATATTTCAGATCATTCAGCTAATTTTAATATAATGTCAGTAGCTTTCATTAATTATGTAAAAAAGCTTTCCAAATATCTTAGTACACTTGAAATAAGGCAAATGTACAAGCAACTTTTCAGCAAAAATTGCTTTTAACTTTTAAAAGTTACAATAAAATTTTCAGCACAATATAGGAGTTTGTTTTAAGTCAATAATTCATTAATATTGATAAAAAAGTTCTAGTTCTACTAGTAGCATGATAAAAATGTCATGTTATAACTGAAATATATACTTGTTTTAATCAATATTGAGGAATTATTGATTTAAAACAAGCTCCTATGTCTTCCTTGTAAGTTAGTTTTGTCTTATTTCAAGTCTAATTAAGTAAATTATTCCTTAATATTGATTAAAACAAGTACTAGGTTGATTATTTCACTTATAAAATTACATTTTTACCATGTTACTAATGAAACTGGTGATTTTCCATCAATATTAAAACCACTTAACCTCCACCCGCCCGAGCCCGGGCGATTTGCATAATTTGCATAATTTTTTTTTATTACCGCACATAACTCAGCCAAAAACAATGCCAACATACCCATGCCATACCTCTTTAGAATCAGGACA
>CAEGAG010222848.1:0-74249 GCA_903067065.1 Brachyrhaphis terrabensis
ATGTACTAATGGTGTAGAAACAACTTACCTTTCCAAAAGAAAACGTTTATCCGCTGTCATTGGTGGCCATGCTAACTAGCTTTAGCATTCATGATGGGCTCTGCTGTCTGGAAGATGCTGCAGAGAGCTTGTGGGGGAAAGGGGAATGTGAGCAGCGCTAACCCTTCTCCTGGCTCTGATTGATTGTTTTTGACTGAGCTGTATACTTCTGTTAGTACTGGAAGGGATGGAAGATGGCAGAGGAGCTCAATTATTTTCACAGTTTATTTGTCTTATGCTATAATGTCACCACAAAGTGAGTTAATAAATAGTTAAAAAAATACAAACATTTATTTTATAAGTTACATGCTGTAGCTTTATGCTTAAGGGTTATCATGTTGAGCTGAATAACAAAAATATGGTAATATTGACTTTTAAATCCTAAAATGCTACACACAATTCACTGTGAAAATAAAATAAAATATTGATGCAAATTTCAAAAGGAAGGAAAAGAGAGACGACAGGCACTTACATCCCCGCTGTTTATCATTTCTCTCCATCTGATCTGAATTTTGATAAAGATAAACTTTAAATTCTATTGAACATTTAACACAGGAGCTGGGTGTTATTTTAAATACCCTAAATGAATAAACAAAACAACAAAATTAGCAAGTAAAATGAATCATGAAGTCTGTAAACAAAACTGTCCTTCAAAAAAAGGGGGCTGGTTGTGACCAAAACACCAGACTGAAGACTTTTATAATCCAGATTTTAGTAAAAAAAAAAAAAAAAAAAAAAGAGAGAGAAAAATGAGGACAGACGATAAATTATGCAAATGGAAATTATTGAGCTTGTTTTAATTAATCGTGCGATTAATTGATTTACTGCTTGTTGCGACAGGCCTAGGCCCAGGTGATGCAGGTTTTCAGCAGCCGTTCATTAAATAACGTAATCCCAGCAGCTACTATCCACCTGCTTGCTAAACAGCTCTAACTGTAGTGAGCATAATAGGCCTTCAGGAGACTCAGAGCTGGCTTGATGTGACACTAGACGACGCCTCGGCCTCCCTCTGAGAGCCGACCCTGTCAACCCGGCCAGGAGGCGTGGAGGCAGCAGCTCGTCTCAGGGCCCGACTCGCTCTGCATCCGTAACGACAGCTGTGACGTGCTCCCGGGAGCACGCCAGAAGCTACGCATCGATTTCCTCTTTTGGAACATCAACAGCTATTCTCCCATCGTGCGGCGTGTCATTTAGCAAAGCTCCAGAGTGAATGATTGAGCGTTGACGGCTGCTTTGTTTCCAGCGCAGAAACGACCCGGTGTCAGCTCGCAGCTTCAGTTGTTACAGCTAGAAACCAGACCTGAACCTTCTGAGACGCATAAAGGCAGCTACAAAGTCAGTCTTCTATCACCTGAAGAACATTTCCAGGATTGAAGGACTAATGTCGCAGAAAGATCTGGAGAAGCTCACCCATGCGTTTATCTTTAGTCGCGTTGATTAATGCAATGGTGTCAAGAATGCTAAAAACCAGAAGAGAGGTGGGAAAAAAAATGAAAATGAACAAAGTTCCTGGTCATTAGGAAGTAAGCTCAGGCATTTACTTTATATTTTAGTGTTCAGCATTTTTAAAAGGAAGATTTCCTTCTATATTAAAACTAGATTCCTAGTTTTAGTTGCGCATCGTGTTTGAGCTCTTAAAATCCTTTTTAACGTCTTGTAAAGCTAATGTTCTGTTGAACCACACCAGTTTGTTTCATTAAGTATTTTTATTTGCACTTGTTTTTTTTTCTTGGCCAAATTTAGTTGGCATTTATATTTATTCATCTATTTTATATTTTATTTGACGCACTAAATGCATTTTGTGATTTTTGTATACATTTATGTATGTGTTTTTTTTAATTTTTATTATTCTTTTGGGTGTTTGTCTGTGATATCGTTATCAAGGTATTTAAAAAAAAAAAAAAAAACATGTCGTGACATAATTTTTGGCAATATCGCCCAGCGGGTAACACCAAGTTCCTTTTAAAGCAAGAAAAGAAATTAGTGTTTAGAGCTGCCTTTGATTAGTAGTGAGTGGAATATCGATCAACGTATTTGATGCGAGTTGATGATTTGGATTTGACAAAATGATATTATTGCTTGTTTGAAGCACTATGAAGTGTCTTGTTGCTTAAAGTGTTACAAGATTAAATCTGACTTGAGTTGACCCGTTGCTTTGCGTGTTCCTTTCGCAGAGCAACTTCAACATAGCGGTGCTGAACGTGGGAGCGCCCGCGGCGGGCATGAACGCTGCCGTCCGGTCGGCCGTCAGGGTGGGGATTTCCGAGGGACACAAGATGTTTGCCGTCAGCGACGGCTTTGAAGGATTCTACAAAGGGCAGGTGAGCTCCTGGACCGAAAGGAGAAAATCATATAACGTGAAAAAAGATTTCCTATTGTGCTGCTTTGGCTTGATGACTCAGATATTGCACTCTAACTGCTTGCTCCTCTCACTGAAGAATAATCGGGGGATAATCCGCACAGATTAATGTAAACCAATTTCCAGCGCCGACTTTCCCCCATTAGCCTGAGCTGACGCAGTACCCCAGGACACCACCAGATGGCAACAGGAGAGTTGTGATCTGACTCCGATTGTTGTCTCTGTAGAAATGCAGATGATTTCCACTTCAGTTTTAGAGCAAAACAAACAGGGATTTAGTTGTGAATGAAGCGTAGATGCCTGTGAATCCTGAAGGGGGGAATCTGATCCAAGACCAGACTGTTGTTCTTTGTTCTGTTACTGATAGAACTGGTTTCACACTCCTCCCACTGATCTAGTTTCGTCCTTTTCCCCACTGAGAAAACCTGAAAGGGCTTCGGGTCATGAGAGTGAGTTGGCTCAGAACACTGCCGGGTTTTTTTTGGGGGGGGTTTTGCCTGGAATCCACAGAACTCATCCTATCTGTGTTACAGAATGCGTTCTATTTTTTGCCAGTAAATTACTATAATTCTGACCCATTCATATTTTAAACGTGGGCGTCCGTGAAAGTAGAGAAATTTAAACCATCTTGAGTTGCTTTGACATTTGCCAGACTTGGATAATATCATGCGATTGCTTTGTATTTCTCTTTTTTCAGTCAGTTTATAATGTGAAACTTTCCAGAGTTTGATAAGACGTGTGTGTCTGTTGTCCTTTTTTCAGATTAAGGAGATTAAATGGGGGGATGTTGGAGGCTGGACTGGACAGGGTGGCTCCCTGTTGGGAACTAAAAGGTGAAAATCTCCACAAAAAAAAGCTCAAATCTATAAATCTAAGATTTTTTTTTCTTGTAATGATTGTTGTTCAGATTAGAGGTTATAAAGGCGAAAAACAAAGCAAGATAAAATATGGAAAAACTTCTGATATTCTAATGAAACAAAACTATTTCATCTAAAAGCTGACTATTCTCCCTTTGTAGAACACGCCTATTAAAAAAAATCATGCTACATGCAACGAATGGGGCATTATTTTTTCCAGATCAAGTAGAAGTTGGACAATATGGAATTCCAGCATAATTCACATCTCTATAACAAATGCCTGCACGAGTCTAATTATGCAAACAATGGTGCAGTTAAGGAAACTCAGAGATTAATGTGCTGTTGGAGCTCCTTCAAGGAAAGAAAACATGGCTCCAACGAGAGAGAGATCAGTTGAAATAAGGGGAACGATTAAAAAACTCCTTGAAGTTGGTAAATCAACACCGAGTGAGGCGACAGATGTTTGTTGTTGCCAGGCAGCCGCGACTAAAGCCTGGAGCAAGTTCAGACGAAATCAGACTGTTAAAATGAGGCGTACAGCTAGTAAAAGATTAAAAACAGACAGAGGAGTGGAGGTTAATGACTGAACTGTATGAAGAAATTGTGATTTATATAAGGCAAAAAAGTCATGAACACCTTTTCAGAAAGAAATAAGGTTCCACTTATTGAGCTAAAGTGAAGCAGTAATGGACTGGAGGGAAAAATGTATCTGTAGCTTTTCAGTTAGACAGTTTGTTAATGTTTTTATTAGTTGCTTATTTTTACTTTCAGTTTTTATTTAGTAAATTAGTCTTATTTTCTATAGTTTAATGAAACAATTAGCTTGTTCGCTAGCTACATATGTCATTTTTCTGTTAGCTGCATGTAGTGTTTGTTTCATTTATGTTTAATTTTTGCGTTTTTCATCTCATACTCATGCCATTTTTAATTTGACCTAACATTTTTTGAAATTAATTGGCATTCTTGACAGTTGTTTCTTTATTTGGCTATTTTTTGTTTATCAGCTTTTTTTATATTGGTAAGTTGTTGTTTTTTGTTTTTTTTCAATTATTGCCTAGTTGTTGTTTTTTTCTATTAGTTTTTACTAGTTTGTGTTTTATTTATCAATCAAATTGTATTTTTTTTATTTGCTATATTTTGACAGTTTGGCAAATATTTTTTAATTGGTTGGCTGGTGTTTTTCTTTTCTTTTTTGTTGGATAATTAGTATTTTATCAATTACATTACATCATTGAAAATGAACTATTTTGAGGTATATTTTACAAAGCGACACAAAACCACTTCAGGTGGTTTTGTGTCACATTTGTAGTCCATCCTCTTTGCTCCAAAGTAAAACAAGAGTCTGAATATCCTCCTAGTATTCTGATGACTTTATCATTTTGCAAAGATTTTTAGCATTATTCTCATCGAATGACTATAAATACAAATCCGGCTTTTTTTATTTACCTTCTCCTCCTCAGGACACTTCCTGCGAAGCATGTTGACAAAATTGCCGAGCAGATGCGAAAGTACAATATAAACGCTCTGCTGGTAATTGGCGGATTTGAGGTACGTTGAAATCCTTTTCTGTTGCTGCCTGTTTATTAGCTTACGTTTTGCTCCTGAGGTCTATCTTTCATTTAGGCTACAAGCTCGTAAGCTCTTTAGAGACGTATATTTATGACTTCAGCTACAGCGTTATTCCTCATCAAATTAAAGCAGACAGCTGTTGTTCTTTGCTCCTAATATCAGATGTGCTTATGTTCTGAATCTTGTTTAGTGTTGATGTATTCCATTAGCCCTATTCCTTTCATGCCAGCACATCACCATATGCTCCTTGTGTTCATATCAATGCTTCAAAGTCATTTCTCGGCCTAAAACTGCAAATAGAGCGCTGATGAGTTTAGTAGACTCACAAATTAGCTTACTTTTTTTTTTCTCGATTTTTTTTTTTTTTCTTTTTTTTTTTGCTGTAAATGCAGATGCTCTGTGAGAATAACTTGAAGCATTTGGATATTTTTAATAGATAATTCTCCTACTGAGACAGATTAGATTAGGAAACAGTGAACATCTGCTTCTCTCCAGTCATTTCACGCATATCCTGTTTAGACGCTCACCAGCTTCGACTTTCCTGTGATGTATGGAAGTAGAAGAGTCTTCCTTTGTGAATATGAGTGTTTCGTGGGGCTGAATGTGGAGTGGTACCTGTCTGTTTCGCTGCTGTCCGTTGTGATAGACCTGGCTCCTCCCCTTGGCACCGTCCACTTATGTCCTTTTCCTTCCTCTTTTTTATTTTTTTGTTCTTGTGAGGAGTAGCTCTTCTCTCAAAACCAAAACCCACCTGCCACAGTTCCACCCTCGCACTACTAAAGCCCTTGGCTCTGCCCTGCAGGCCTTCCTGTCACTGCTGGAATTGTCAGCGGCTCGTGGGAAATATGACGAGTTCTGTGTGCCCATGGTCATGGTCCCGGCCACGGTCTCCAACAATGTGCCTGGCTCAGACCTCAGCATTGGCGCTGACACGGCTCTGAACGCCATCACTACTGTAAGTGATGGGGGGCCTGGCGACAAGATTTTTAGATGACCTCAGCAACACACTACCAGATGAAAAAAAAAAAAAAGAAAAGACAAACAAAACACCACACCCACATGCACTCAAGCATGAAATCCACAAATATGCTGACACAGCGAAAGCCAGTTGTTACAAGAAGGGAGAGATCGCTCACTCGGTCTTTTCACCAGTGATTTTGTATTCCTGCCTCCCCGTCTGGGAAATATTTGGCAGAAATTCTTGTCGTGGTCAGCGTCTGTAAGCCACATCTGGCCTACAGCGGCGCTCCACTCAGAGTGCAGGAAATTCAGCCACTCAGTGTGTGTGTGCGCTCTGAGAGGCCAGACTGGTGAAAGTTACAGTGTACAGCAGCATCCCTCCCTTCAATAACAGGTAAGTAAGTGAGTGAGAACATGGAGGCATGCTCTGGGGTGCACAAGCGTCGTGACCACCATGTTTGCTCTGCCTGCGCCCCTCTCTGTGTCCCCCCCCCCCTCCCTTTTCTTCTTAGCATGAAGATGAAATGCGAACAGAGTGCAGCATTACTGGCTTGTTAGATGGACAGAGAAATGCAAATAAAAAAAGAAAGCTTGTCTCCTAAGCTTGCTTTTCTGGCTTTTATTTTCTTACAGACAATATGCAAATACAGTACGTCAAGTTTTTGTCTGACACTTTGCATCTTGCAGAGTTCAATAAAGAAACCTATCACATCCTTAAAAAGTCTTGAATTCATGCATTTATAAGGTAGGACCTTAAAAGTCTTATTTATTGTGGTAGCAATTAAAGTTACAAGTCTGCCCTTAAGAATTTGGCTTCTTCAGGTCACCAGCTGCTTGTTTCATTCTTTCCCCCCAAAAAAAGAAACAAAAAAACTGCCCACAGCAACTGCATTAAATTATATTATTGACCTTATTGAATCTCAAGAGAGATTTTTCCACTGAAATTTACAAATTTCAGTAGAAAAATTTCATAGTAAAAAAAATAATACACTTCAACAATACAGTGAGTTTTGAGGATTTTCAAATATCAGTAATGAATTTATTAAATTTCTACTGTAAATTGATAAGAATTATTGCAATGACTCGTAATTAGGATTTTTAAGTCACTTAACCATAATTAATGGTTTTCAACAATATTTTGTGACTAAGCCAATTATTATTTTGTGCCTTAATGTAGACTCTGCAGCTAACTTTTTGACATACATTTTCAATTTGTATTAAAAATATTTTAATGTAGGATCTTATGAACTGACATTAACCTGCAACAAGCCTTTCTTTGGGAGGCAGGAATGGACTCCAATAGTTGACAATGAATCACATATTCTACTGTATTCATATTGTATGGAAATAAGTGAAAGTCAGAGTAAAATATGGAAACAAGTTCTTATTTTTATTTGCATTTATCAGGTAGTCTTAACACGTATGTAGGCTTCTAAATGTACAAACTAATGAGCTAGATGTAAAAGAAGCGCCATGCATTTTAAACACAATGATGCTGGTCGTCATCCCCTCGGTTCCCCCCCCCCACCCTGTGTTCGTGGGTTTGACCAGTGCTGCTTGTTTGGCTTGCAGTGTATAAAACCTCCATAGCTGATTTGGCAGTTTTATGGTCGCTATACGCCGTATCACCGCTGAGGCGCGCCAAACCCACACTCCCGGTCTGTCATTCTTTCTCTTCTTTCTGTCTTCTCACCCTTTGCGCCCCCCCCAGAAGCCCTATCTTCTTCCCCTCCCTTCCATCCACACCTCTTCATTTTACCTTCTCTGCTATCCTTCCACACTCCTCTGTTTACACTCCCGCTTCTGTTTGCCAAAGGGAAGCCACCGCAGCTATCACACGGGAAGAGCCGGAATGGCAGGATACGCTCTCACTGGCTGAGAGGGTTTTATCGCTCTCTCAGCGGCCGGCCCTCTCTTAGTGGCTCTAACAAGTTTTCTATATGCTGCCGCTTCAGGCGCTTGAGTGTCTGCTGCAGATGTGTGACGCCCGTTCTACCTATGAGGAGTTTTGCATCCCAATGTGTATGCTGCCTGCCACCATAAGTAACAATGTACCGGGCACAGAGCTTTCTATCGGGGCAGACACGGCCCTGAACGCTATCGTGGAGGTAAGGCAGTTTGAGCCGCCAGCACCGCCGATGAAGCTTTGATTACTTTGTTTAAACTGATTTGTTTGGGAGAGAGGGAGGGGGGAAAGAGCTGAGACATCAGTAGAACTAATGGTCCAGTCCTAATAATTAGCAAAATATCAAGTTGCAAGATTAGCCAAAGTAAAATGTGTGAATATTTCTAATCTATGCGTTAGCTCCAGTCCCAATTGCAGTGAACCGTAACTGAAATTATGAATATCAATCTTTGTTTTGTCACTATTGTAACTTCTAAGGCCCTGTTTGCATAACACCAAATAACAAATTTTAAATTTCTTTCTTCTGCTTGTGATACAATTGAATTAAAAATGCCATCTACACAGTCATGCTGGGGGTGTGCAGCATGACAAAAATTGAAAAGAAGATTGTAAGCACGACGAAAGCATTGCTAGGCTAACGATTCCTCCAAAACACTTGAATCCTTTTGTTCTTTCACCCGTTTTACTCTTTCGGTCAGAAACATTTAGAGCAAGTAAGAAAGAAGAGGATGAAATGCGTAAATAATGTCCCCGCAATCAGAGTTTTTCAAAAATCTTTCAAACTATGCTTGTTGGTGCGAACAGCCCCATTACCTGACTGCAGAGCGACTAGATACTTGATTATCAGCACTGGGCCATTAAACAGGAAGTTCACACCAGCTAAGGGTAAACAAACAAACAAAAAACACCCCTCTGATGTTTTTACATGTAATGTGCTCTTTCATTCTTTGCAGGACTCCAGTCAGTCTGGTAAAAACAGCATCTAGCCTGATGAAATTGTGAAACATTTTGAATGACCAGCATGCAGTTTTGGTGTTGTGTTTCTCATGTGGAATGTCTTCCAGTATGCTAACAGTTTTGGTGGCTAATTACTGCCTCTTGTATACTTGCTGGGTTGAGTTTTAAAAATCCACTTTAATGCATTTATCAGTCAGCGGATCGGACTTGTGAACTAAAGGGATTGTTAGCCTGCGTCCATGTTTTAACGTACTCACTCTGCGAGCTTGGTGTGCATGTGTCAGACTTGCGACCGCATCAAGCAGTCAGCCAGCGGGACCAAGAGGCGCGTGTTCATCATCGAGACCATGGGGGGCTACTGCGGCTACCTGGCCACCGTGGGGGGGCTGGCGGCGGGCGCCGACGCCGCTTACATCTACGAGGAGCCGTTCGACATCAGAGACCTACAGGTAAAGACGAGGCCGACTGGCCACTTTGTCGTTTTATCCCCTTGATAAGGGAGTCAACGCTGGTCATTGTTTCTTCCTTTAGGCTAATGTTGAACATCTGACAGAGAAAATGAAGACCAGCATCCAAAGAGGACTTGTGCTCAGGTGAGAACCAGGGTTCTGATAGTTTAGTTTTATTTCATTGTGACTTTTGTTTGTTGTTCGCTGATACTAGAGAATAAATCTGTGTTTCTGTCCGTCGGTTTTTGACGCTAAGCTGCTTATACACTAAACAGAGCGCATGTTGCTGTCCACAGCTTATAAGCTCGCATTATGTAACACCCATAACAACACCTCCTTCGGTCCATTTAGGAACGAGAACTCCAACGTGAACTACACGACGGACTTCATCTACCAGCTGTACACGGAAGAAGGCAGAGGAGTATTTGACTGCAGGAAGAACGTGCTGGGACACATGCAGCAGGTACCGCCGGGCCCCATCCTGCATGCTCTGCTGCCGCAAAGTGGAACATTGTCAATGAATTATTCTAGAAGTCGGGGGGGGTGAGGGGAGACCAGACCGGGGAAGATTTGTTTTTGTGTTGGAAGCATGCATATCCCCTGTTTGCAAATGAGGTCTTTTGTTTTGTGTGCGTCTGGAGATTAGCACAGATAAAGCAGGATCAAACAGAACTTTTAATAAGAGAATTAATAATATGCAGAAACAAACAAAACCAAAAAACAGGGTTTTCTTTTTTTTCTTGAACTTTTTTGCGTTTTATTACCTTAAAGCTACAACCTTTAATGTATTTTAATGAGACAGTCGAAACAAAATAGCTGATAATTGTTAAGTGGAATGAAGAGGAAGCCTGCTTGGCAGTATTACTACCTGTAAAGTGTGGAATGCATTTTTATTTAGGCCCTATAAGCTGGATAGCCCTAAAGACAAACAAGTGGAATGAATTGCTTTTACCTAATAAATACAGTTAATCTATGTGTAATGTAGTAACAATATAAAATCCAACTGTTTCTAGAGAACATTGGTGAACAAACAGGGTCACTAAGAACAAGAAACACAACAGACCGGTCAGAGGAAAAGATGTGGTTAAGATTAAAAAAAGGGAAAGCTTACGAAAAAGTATATTTTTAATGTCTCACCTAAATGCAAAACTCTTTGCTCTGTGATCGGCCGATACTAAAACATGAAACTGATCTTATCCTCCTCCGCAAATGTCTGAAAATGATCCACTGACCACTTTTGCGCTGCTTTATCTTTTGAGAGATGATGATTGGCCAAGAAAACGCAATCGATGCACCTCTGGTTTAAAGCTCAATTATTTGTTAGAATACCCTAGTCAAATCCCAGACCTAAAATTAACCAAGATTTCTTGGCCCTAAAATTATATATCAGCATTTTTATTGATCAAACTCCTCAACTAATCTGACCGAGTTAAAAAAAAAATAACTCAATGAAAAGAGCGATGTGATAAAATTATTCCAGTGTATAAAGATGATGGAAATACACCCCAAAAACTCTGAAAATGTTTAATTCTCTTTTTTTCTCAGAATTCTAAAAGACTTTGTGTCTGCCTATCACATAGAAACCCCTATAAAATACGATGAAGGTTGCACTTGTAAAATGACAAAACGCAAAAAGTCAACTGCATCAGCAAATATGAATAATAAACCTTTATGGAAAAGGAGAAAGAAAAGTGTTTAAACTTGAGAATTCCTTTGAAAGGGAGGAGCGCCGTCGCCGTTCGACCGCAACTTCGGGACCAAGATCTCCGCCAAGGCCATGCAGTGGCTTTCCCAGAAGCTGGTGGAGTCGTACAGAAAAGGTAAGGCGTACCAGTCGCTGTGTTTGCTGGTAGATAAAAACCCGAGCTGTGGAACCCTAGAGGATCCTCCCTCCCTACAGAGACGTGACCGTTGTGACGCAGATCTGTCATGGAATCTCTCAGTCATTTATTCTTCGTTTATTCTGCAAACATGTTTTGCCATTTATCGAGGCAAAACATGTTTGAAGTGAATCATTACAAAGTACTGTTAAAATTAAAGCTGTTTTTTTATGTTTTGTTTCTCTCTTACACATGGATGACTTAAGATGAAGGTAAATCTTGCTTTTTATGCTGGCTCCATGACCATCTCCGTGTCCCTGTGTTGCCATTTAGTGGCCATGAAGCTTAGAAATTCACACTTCCTGTGCAGACACACATTTGTGTTCATGTCTTTCATGTTTATCAGCAGCTGCCATGCAGTTCTATTTCCAGATTATGACTCATCTCAAAGCGAGCTGGAAATGTGTGAAACCTTGGGCTGGATTTCTCTCCTCTACCTCCCACCTCTCCTTGTTACAGAAGAGGTTTAGGGCCTTTGGCAAAAAAAACAAAGCAAACTTTTTTCTCAGAATTCTGACTTTAGACTTTTAATTCAGATTTTTTAAAATCACAATTCTGGCTTTTTTTTTGTGTGGAAAATTCCAACTTTTTCTTATAAAATTCTGACTTTTTCTCAGAATTCAGAGTTAACATCACTTATGACTTTAATCTGAATTCTGATTTTAATTTCAGAATTTTGACTTTTAATGTCTGAATATTAAAGCCAGAATTGTAAGAAAAATGTCATAATTCAGAGAGCAAAGTGAGAATTCTTTTAATTTTCCAGTGGCCCTAATCTTCTTCTGTACCGTGTCTATCTGTAGCCTTTTAAGTTAATTCTAATTTCTGCGTGATCACCTCTTTTTGTTTAGATTTTGCTAGTGTTCTGTCCTAGTTGCTGGTAGAGTAAGCACCGTCATTTCTCGTTAAGACACCTCGAACGCCGAGGATGAAGCTATAGCTCCTTCGTGTGCGTCCTGTAATTGCCGTGATGTTTCCCCCGCAGGCCGAGTGTTTGCCAACACCGAGGACACCTGCTGTCTGCTGGGGATGCACGCCAGGGCTCTGGTCTTCCAGCCCGTCGTGCAGCTCAAGGATCAGACCGATTTTGTGTGAGTATCAGGGATGAAAGATATCAATTAATGTGTCAGTCTAAAAGTGATTGACAAGCGACCATTCTCTTAAAAACCGGAGATTTTTCTCTTGTGTGAAGAGCGTCGACCATCTTTCCATGAAAAGGCATATGTTGAATAAAAAAAGATAAAATCTAAACATTTTAATATTAAGCTGAATTGAAAGATGGAAAATAAAGAAAAAAAGAAATTCCCCCTGAACAGAAAGATGTTTGTGGCGTCCAAATAAGCATGATTGGCAATGCTAAAACCCGCCTCCTGGCTCTGATTGGTTGGTTTTGGTTAGCACTAGAAGAAGGCAAGGGTATTTGTTTTCCCCATAGATTATCTGTCTCATATTACACTGTCACAACACGGTGAGTTTTAGCAAGTATATAAAAACATATCCTTTACAAAAGTTACATACTGCAGCTTTAAGGTGAAACTTAAGGAACTTCTTTATATTTCAAATCAGAACTACGTAAAGTTCAATTTGCATCCCACACCACACTCTGTTTGGACCGGTTCTCTTTTCCGCTCTGGTATGGTCCCGTCATCTTTATTTCTGTATCAACTGTCTCTGCTTAAGAATGACCAGCGGTGCCCTCTGCTGGATGGCAGGCGAACTACACTAAAAGAAGGTCTAAGCGGACGTTATCAGTCAATCGATTGAAACTGCTTTTAATCTAACCATTAATCAACACTTAAGTCAATTAAAAGTGAAGATAAGAAGCAAATCTAAAAGCGCACAATTAGCGAGCTGGGTGAATATTTTTGCGGTTTTCTGTTCAGCCACAGGATCCCCAAGGAGCAGTGGTGGCTGAAGCTGCGTCCCCTGATGAAGATCCTGGCCAAGTACAAGACGAGCTACGACGTGTCCGACTCGGGACAGGTGGAGCACGTCATACACAGCCGACCCAAAGACTCGGACGCTTCGGTCGCCATGTGAAGGCACTTCGCTGTCCCGTGAAGTCCAGCCTTTCTGTCGGTGTGTGTCTGCGTGCGTTTGTTTGTGTGTGTATGAGACAGAGACTAGTAAGTCCAGATGTTGTAACGGAGGCTCAGCGAAACAGCTGACCTCTGTTTGGATGTGCGTCATGTTCATTTCCTCCAGTCTTGACTCGTCATCATCTTCCCTCAGATCACAACTGATGAATTTTAACCGAGCCTTTCAGTACTCCCGATGTTGCGTAACACAACACTCTTGCCATGCGTATGCTTGTTGCCCGTTGCCCCGGTTGTTTAGCGTTGTTGTGTTTTTTGTTTTTTTTCTTTCTTTCTTTTTTTTTTTTAATTGCACTTTTCTCTGTCTCCGGTTGCATAGACAGGCTCTGATTGCAGAGCTGCAAGTGGACAGAATAGACACTTTATCTGCAGTAGAAGGGAAAAAAAAGAAAAGGAAAAACCAGAGCGTTTCTGACTAGCACAAACATGGGGATCCAGCATATTTATGACAACTGATGCAACGAGTTTCTACTGCTGCAAGTTAACTGTGTGCTGTGCTTTACACAGAGAACTAATATTTATATATTTAACATTGTTTATTTTGCTTGTAAGCATAGTTATATTAATCATTGTACTGTAGGCGATGCTGTAATGAATAGTTGTCTGTCATTGATCCAACGAGTTAGATGTGTTTACCACAAAATAAAATGAAACTTAACAAATGTAACCTATTGATTGTTTCTTTTTATTATTTTGTTTATTTACCATTTTAATTTGCTGTGAAATAAGTCAAATATGTCATTACATTTACAAAAAAGCTGCTTCATATTAAAGGAGTCGCAAATACTCATAAAGTTGTTAGAAAGATGCAGAGCAGCTAGAACTATGAACCAGTTTGTTCTAAAAAAAAAAAAAGATTCAAAACCATAAAATTCTGAACACGCACACAAAAAATACAGCCTTAAAAGTAGAAAACAAAAGAGAACAAAATAAAGGATGGACTTAGGGAAGGAAAAACTTAAAGGAATTTCAATCAAAAATAAACTGAAACACAATATAAGATGAACAAGAAGCAAACAAGTACACCAACAATGACTAAAAAAGATTTCAAATTACAACAAAGAGCTGAGACAGCAAGAAAATCATTTACAAAGATATGCAATCTTACTAAACAGTCAAAACTGCATCACTTTGGCGGCTCTACAAATTGTAGAGATGTCCAACGTTATACAGTAAAGTGGCGAACACAGATTTGTAAACGGTTACAACAAAAACAATCTGAAAAGACACCAAACAGGAGAATGCTGCTCTGTGTGTAGTTACCGTTCTGGGAGTCTTTGAGTTGTTTTCCCACTGAGAAGAGGTGGTGGTGGTGGGAGGGTGGTGGTTTGCTTTGGCTCTCTCTCTCTCTGCCCGGATTTCTGCTGTCTCACAATCCTTCAGTGAGGATAGATGCTCCAGGCCATTTTGGATCACTACACAAACATCGGCTTAATTTCATCTTACATAATCAATCAGCCATTTTAGTGCTAACCTTGGAACTTTTCGCCCGAAACAGAAGGTCACCCTCTCCCTCCTTCCTGACCGTCGTGATGGGAGGACTGAAGGGCAGTGATTAACCGAGTTGAGAACCAGTTGATCCAGTAGATGGCGGCAGAGCGCCGTCAGGGCCGCAGCAGTCCTCCGGTTCACCGGGTCCACTGTGACACGGATTCCCTCCATCACTGGCTGTCCACCTTTTCTCACAATTCCACTGTATGGTGGCTTTTTACTAAAGTAGATTAACTGTGTGTGTGTATGTGTGTGTGTTGCCATAATTAGGAATTAATCTGATCATTTGAAAGAAAATTTCTATTTCCCATGGGTGTATTAATTGTGTATACATGTAATTGGGCTCCCTTTTTTTTAACTGCTTAAATTGACTTTTTTTTATTTTTTTGCCTGTGCTAACTGGGAGTAATTACATACATATATGGCTGTGCTGAGGCCATCGCTTAGCGACAGTGGAGTGACGTGAAATGTAATTTGAAGAAAAAGCTACCCGAATCACCTTTGCTCCCTACAGGCTGTCCAAGAATAATTATTATCCCCGACTTAGACCCTGTATGGTTAATGCAGGTTCACTCACACGGCTCGACGCTGGAAAGGAGACTGGTCTCTCTTCACTTGAATTTCTTGAGACCCCCTCCCCCCCCGCCACCACCGCTCCTCCTCCACGACTACTTGGTTCACCGTGTAGGCAGTTTAGTGTTGCTGGCTCCCTCTCCCTGAGCATGAAATTAGAAAATTCAATAATTTGGGTTGATTTAGGAATGCAAGGGGAGAGCACGGGGTCATATGCACATAGGTAATCAATACTAATTACCATTTCATTCCCTCTCTCCCCCCCACACACACCCGCCCCACACACTTTCTCTTCTTCTACAATCACACATGAATCGGATCTCGCCGGACTGATTAAAGGTTGCAAATGAAGCATCCTCACCTCCTGATTCTCATCAAAGGCCAACCCCGCGCTCGGTAACTTTGTCTTCGTTTAATTCTCGGCCGTCTTCAGACAAGGCCCCCCAATTACAAGCTCGCAGTGAATCTCTAAAATGGCTTGCGCACATTGACCTTTTTAGATTAAAAGCGCATTCTGTATCTCTCATGGACTCCGCTGCACTCTAATTTCCCTCCTAATGAACCGCGCTGGTTGGGATTCCTAGAGCTGTAATAACTAGTTAGGAGCCAGCAGTGCTAACATAGATCACCATGAAGGTAGCCTGTTAACAATAGCAATGAGAGCCAATAAATCCAGACTGACTGTGATTGGGGAAAAAAAGAAAAAAGCTCAGACTACTTGCATATGTGATGAAAATTAACTAGGGCGAAGCTATGTGAGAATAAACAAGCGCATGATGCATATACCGCAGGATGAGAAAGCACAGAACAGCAGAAGTTATGGATTTTTGATACGAGCCGACTGCAGTCCCGCCCCCCCCGCATTGAAAGACGCGCACAAACAAGCGTTAATTGCAGGACCTGTTTGCAGACTTAGGATTGAGGGATTTGATCCAGCCGCCCGCGCACATGAGAGAGGCTTAGACTTAAAACAACTCCAGTGAGTCCGCTCTCCCAATTTGAGGCCCTCCCGAAGTCCAGCGGCCCGAGCAGCTCGCCCAAACGCTCATCTGAGAATCTCCTTTTGACAATTAAGACACCCATGGAGGCATGGAAAGCTCTCAGTTCCATTAGCCTCTGTGCTGTTTCACTCTCTCTGTCCACTGAGCCTTAACTTACTTATTAGTACAAGTCTGCCATATTTTGTTAGGGAAGCGATTAGTGGAATCTACATGAAAAGGCAATCCACCCCCGTCCCCCAGTCACCCTTCCTTTCTCTTCGCTCCCTCACACTTCGCTGACATCGGACAGATCTAAAGAATGGCATTTGTGCACTAATGAAATTCGCTCTGCACCATTTCGGATGTTAATCTTGGGATGGAAGTGACTTGTGTCTTTATTTACTCGTTTCTGTGTGACAAATGGTCAGAGTTGGCAAAAATTACATTGGCGCCGGTGCGCTTCCCCCTCTTTAACCAAAGGCGGGCGGCAGGGGCTGGCAGTCAGCTTAGAGACTGCAGCTCCACTTTGATGTATTGGAGTTAATATCTTCCTGACATTTCTCAGGACAGATTTTCATCACAGGATTCATCTGTACTTTTGAGGCTATGTGATAAATGAGTCGGGACATTCATTTTCCTCTCCTCTGTTGCATCTGTAGAGGAACGGCGTGTGAGCAAGTGCGCGTGTAAATACTGTGTCTGTCCAGTGTTGAGATGCAGGGGTGTAAATCTCTGCCTGAGCTTGTGAAACTGTGTATGTGGGGGTGTGTGTGTGTGTGTATCCACTGTGGTGCCTGGCGCGAGCGTGCCCATGACACGAAATAGACGGCGGCATTAATGGAAGTGACATTAATTTGACAGAGCGCTCACTAACATGCGAAGTCACTCGCAGTTCATAAGAATAATATTAACTCGGCATTAACATGCAAGGCTGTCTGTTGCACCAGATGCCGAGCGTTTTGGAGAGCGGGTGCTGCAGTCTGTCTTTCTGGGCCACAACTAGATGATGGTTGGATGTATGCAGAGCAAGAAAAGCCTCTTTGCTAATGTGTGTGTGCTTGCTGACACTAAGAATCCCCTGTCGTCGTGGCTGTGAGGAGACCATATAGCTTTCTTAAACGAGGGAAAGGCAAGAAAATGCTGGGTGTGGGGGTTTGGTTGAAGTCGAAGGAGCAGCGTTGAGCCACAAGGCGACAATTGTTTGTCCTCTGCTAGCCAAGCGACGAGCGAAATTCATGCATGTAGACGTAGACACAGATGTACACACGGGGGCCTAGCGACGCAACAGAAGAAAGTTGAAAAATGCTAAATAGCTGCAGTTGCTCTTGCATCCCATGGGTTGGGTTTCACTCCAGGTGGCGTAAGCTTTAGCCTGACACCATCGTCCGTCGTTCCCCGTGTGTCAAAACCAGGACGCGTAGACGTGCACACGCAGGCTTGCGACGCAACACTAGAAAGTTGAAAGCCGTTGCTTTCGACTTTCTATATGGAGAATGAGGCGATAATTGCTTCCTATCCTCTAGCCAAGTGAAGGTGCATTTAGATGTACAACTTTGGCCACTGTCATCACTATTGTATCCCGTGTGCTGGGTTTCACCCCAGGTGCGACAACGAAACTTTTGCCTGTTGGTGTACTTCGTCGCTCACCGTGCGGTGCTTCAGACCTTTTGAATCCTACTATAAAAAATATTAAGGACAAATGGTTTTTACATGTTTGCCATTTGTGCTGCTTGCTTACTTTACTCTGATGCCTCTAAATAATTTAAAAAGAGGCTTGCAAGAGAACATCACTGAAGAGATACTGTCATGAAAACCAAGGAACACACAACACTGGTTGGGAATATGGTTGTTAAGAATCTGTCAGAAGAACAACTCTTAATTTTCTGTTTTTTGACTCGTCTTGAGAATGGTATTTTTTTACAGTGCTGTGATGGGTTGAGGTTGACCTTCCAGCAGGACTTTAAAAAATACATCCAGAGCTACAGTGCAGTTACATTTATTAGAAAAATGGGAAAACCATGAATCATTTTTCTTCCATTATACAATGAACACACTATTTGACGTTAGTCGACAAAACCATGGACGTTTTTGGTCGGGGAATGACTAAATGTGAAGGCTCAATTGCTACACAGAGTTTTTTTCAAAGCACTGGTGAAATCACCCCCCACCCCCGTCACCCCCCACTCATCCTTGCCACGCAGATACAGCTTTTTCAGCTTGATGAATCGCTGGCATGCCCTTGAGCAGAGCAGCAACACGCACACATAATAACAAGTGTAGCCAGTGGAAAAGCTGAAGGCTATTTAGTCCGAGCCATTAACACTAATCAAAAACCACTTTACCCGATAAGAACTACAGGGGTCGTCTTCCAGCCACTGGCACCCGCATTCCTCTTTGCTAATATTGACTGGGCTTAAACAAGGTGCCACTAGTAGAAACCATGAACGTGATGAAGAGATACAGGTGAGAGTGCTAATTTGTAGCAAATCGAAACGGGGACCATTCATCCGCTGACCTGAGCAATTAGTCGACGACGGACTCAAAACACCGTAATCCAAAACAAAGGACAAACACCGGATTGGTGCTCAATAGTGCAGCATCTTACACACGTAAAAGAAAGAAGAAGAAAAAAAACCCACGATGAGGTGCAGAAGAGCTAAAAAAAAAAAAAAGGAGAGGAAAAATAAAGTGCGGGCTTTCACACTCTCTTTCGGAACACATACACATACGCGGTGCCATACAGTATGGATCGGGCATTGACCAGCGCTCATGAAAGATGCAGTTATGCAGATGGATTTGGGGTGACTGAATAAAGGCCACAGGGGGCTGCAGTGGGGCAGCTGAAAGCTTCCCCCTCTGCTGAACAGGCAGCTCTTCCAGGCGACACAAACCTTCTGGTGTCACACAAAGTCACAGAAATACAATAACGCACAGTGCTAGTTTTGTTTGAAAATATTCCACAAAAAAAAAAAAAAAGAAAGAAATAAGTAAAATAAATCCCCATACATTTGGAATCAAGGAGAATGGCCCCACCATGGTTCAATGCTGACGCCCAATTTCCATTTTAAAGTTAAAGCTATTCAGTTCAGTGGGCGGCTCCTTTCTGGTGCATAATCATATTTTTCTGCCTTTGTGCCAAGATCCTGCATCATCCGTCATCTTTGAAACACTTTTCTTCTAAAGACTCAGTGTATCTTGTAATCTCTTAAGCTAGTGTTGATAAATTGATGAGTCTTATTTTATTTTATTTAAAACTCGTGCTTCACAGAATGCCTTCATATTGCCATTAAATGTGTGGAAAAACAGCCAGAGTTTCTGGATGTTACTGCCGACAAAGCTCATTTTGAAACACGAGGAAGTCTGACTCCTGGGAAACTGAGAGAAACTCTGGGCCATTCAGCACAACCTCTAAGAATATTAATATGTGCTCAAAACCCATGGATCACAAACTCCTTGTATGTGGAAGGCCTGCCAATGATTAACACCCGTTGTCTAACTTTACAGCTCTGACTCACACCTATGTGGGTGTTCTACTTTTGGCCTCCGTGAGCGGCCATAGGTCTGACCAGGGTCAACAACCCACATGGTTTTGAGTTAATGAAACTCTTGGTTGCTTTTCTATCTCTGCCCTCCTTCTGTGGCACACGAGTTGGAAACCCAAATAAAAGTCTAAATTTCAGAAATGTGTGAGAACTATCATGGGTGCAGTTCATCTTGGAAAGCCTATTCAGGGCTCCTTTGGGGATGAAAATTGCAAAGATTTGCCAGAAAGAAAATAACTTTGAGAGAAGGAGATGATTATCTGCTGTTCAGTCGCTTATCTGATGAGAAAAGAAAACCTCTATTGCATAACTGCTACAAAGGAAGTAACTAGGTAGAGATGACATGCTGGTGGACGGATCCATTTGTGCACCAACTGGTAGGTCTTACACAAATGGTACCCATGAATATCTGTTCAGTGTGGTATATTCACACTCATGTTGGGGGGTACAATGTATTAGGGTCATTGTGGATAGAAAAATTCTTTGTAAATAGAAAATTTCTGACTAAAAAATTTTGAGAATTTTTTTTCTAGAAAAAAATGTCAAATTTTTGCTGAACTTTTTTTTCCTAGATTTTTTTCCGAGATTTATCTAAAAATTTCTGAGTTTCAAGTCAGTTGAAACTGAGATAATTTCCATCTCAAATTTTCAGCTTTTGAAACTTCCAAGTTTTTTTTTCTAGAAATTTTTTTTTTTTAGTAAATTTTCTAATTTTCAAGCCCAGAAATGTCAATTTTTTCTCTAGAAAATTTCTGAGATTGATCTCAAAATGTCTCTTTTTTTTGCATCCCGGAAATGTAGTTTTTTAAATTTTTTTTCTACAATGACTCTAATTCACTACAAACGTCTTACAAATTCTTTATTGGCCTACGCGTTTAAATTGTTAAAAGGTGTCAGTAAACCTCAAGCTCTTCCTTCAGTGTTCAGACCTGGAAAAAAGAAAAGATGCATTCTGATTTCATTACGGGGGAAAAAATTGTTACAACCCGCTGCATATAAATATAATTATCTAATGTTTCAAATTGGATTTTAAAACTAATAATTTCTGATCAGCTTTAATGAACCAAAAAAGCTAAGAGAGCTCAGTTATTCATCATCTTGGCTATCTTTGAGCTAAAATCTAAATTACTGCAGTTCAGCAGAGCCGCTGTGAGGATGCTAAAGAAGAAAATCTGAGTTAATCCAGTTGGAATCTTGATAATCACTTCTAGAGATACGTCTGTATCTGGGGACACTTCTATCACTTTAACTAGGCACCACTCCATTGGTACTTTGTTGTGGGTTTCCATCTTTTGAAGAGATTTGGTACACTTTGGACAGGTCGCTAGCTTTTCATGGAAATTTGAACTAAGTCCTGAATCTAAATTCACCAATGTAAATAAAAACTGTTTTCTCAAGACCTTCTTAAATCAGCAGCAGTTCATTGCATTAGTCAGAGAGTGAGCCAATCAAACACCAGTAGCTGTACCCTGTGTGTTTGACACCCACCTTACAGTTACATTATTCAACATTCGTATCTGTAGAGCGGTATTTTAACACCTTGAGGCAGTTCAGCATTTAGATTTCGATGAGTCTCTTGCTTAAAAAATAAACCATGAGCAAATATTTTTTTCAAATGCCGACGAGGGAAATGTTAGGATTTGACAGCACAAATATCCTAGTTAGACGAGATTAAGAATTTAGTTGTACTTTTGGGGAAGATCTCACGTCTCATTTTCGGTTTTAAAGAGTTTTTGTTCAGTGATGAATGATCCATTGTGATCAGCGTGTTTAATTTTTGAACATGGGATGATTAAATACAATTTCAGCCATTCAAAACTGTAAAAGGCCGTCGGCACCGACAGGAAGCTATGTAGCAGATGGTGTTTCTCAGCAGCTAGCCATTAGCCTCTACTAGCATTCTTACAGTACTTGCAAATATGCGTCACTCTGGCACTAAGGAGTGACAAGAGTGACTATAATCCTGTGCAGACTGCAGCCTGCAGTGGACTACAGTCTGCAGAGGACCCTTGATATTCACGAGGGTTAGAGACCAAAGGCAATCGATGAAATCCACGAATACTTGAGACTGTCTCTAAAAATGCTTCGAACTGCCTATTTTAATAGTTCACGCGCCTAACATACCTTAATATTCATTAATATGTACAGTTTCAAGCATTTTAGCACTACCGCAGAAGCTAATATCTATGGTCTACTCTTGGATTGCCTCCTTTCGAAACAGCAGCCAATAGTATGTCACGTAACATTGTGCCTATGCTATCAGCTTCAGAAGCTGCATTTTCTTTTGAATATTTTAGACATTGTTCCATAAAAAAAGAAAAATCAGGAATTCCTGCAAATAATTTGACTTAATGTTCCACAGAAATTATTCTGTCAATTAGACAGCTCTCATGTCTTTTTCTACCTTCATTTTATGAGAGTCTCATGAGATAAAATCTTTTTTTCAAGGTAGACCTTGCCAAGAGGAACGCGTACAATTAAAATGTAATAAAAATCGCCAAGTTTGAAATTTTAGCCCGTTGCTCACATTTGTCCATGACAGTTTGACGCTATGAAGCTTACCGGAAATTGTTTACGCTGTAAACAACCACCCCCCACTGCGTAGAGACAAGAGCAGAGCCGAAGAAAGTGACTTTTAATGACAATTCAATGGCTGCTTCTCTTCCTGTATTGTAGTTGCTAAAACTGCAGGCGGACTATGATTCCAAAACAGCACAGAAAAACAACGTCATCGTTCACAACTGCTCCTTTGATTCGCTGATTGGCCTGCTTCAGGTTCAGATTCAAGGTCCCAATGGACAATTACTGTTACAGCAAGTATATATATTAAAATTCTACTGAAGAAATGCAGCTCAATGGGAGAAATCCCAACAGGAGATTAGAATCGAGTGGAATTGTATTGGAAGGTAATGAACAAGCTAAGTAGCGGCTAAAATCATCTGTAAAACAAAACGACTATGCAGAACGCAGCTGGTTTTATAACCCTGCCTTGTTTTCAAAAGGGCATTTCATTCAGAGATTCCACGTATTAACTTGTTGACACTAGTGAAGTAGATCGCTGCTTCGCAGCACCGTGAAAATTTATTTCTGACCTTCCCAACAAACCAATGGAGTTTGAGGCGGCCTAGAAACATTCACTTGTCAACCATCTTCTGTCAATGAATACAGAAGAATACAGCAACAACTAAGTTTATTTTTTTTGTTCTTGTTGTTTTTGATTATGACAATGGTGAGACAGTCTGACTCCAGCGGTGCGTCTATAACTCAAAAGCTTTCCCGAGCTCCGTTCCTCCACTCCGAGCAGTTTCTTAAAGCAGTTCTTGTTTCATCCTTCATCCTAGAGTTGGTGTCACCTCCTACACAGCCCCCGCTCAACGCGAGTGTTTGTCAGCGTCTGCAGAGTCGTTTGAAGTTTTCACTCTCCTTACAGAGAAACACCGCCATTTATGGAGCAGCTCGGCTGGTATCGGCCCACATTCTGGAGGTCGCTGGGGTTGAGCGAGGAGGACCAGCTTCACCCCAGATGATCGCGCTGCGAAAAAGGTAGACGGCGGGAAAAGAGCTGTGCAGTGTCCTAGTGCAGATTTCCATCGTTTTCCTCCATGCATAATTCAAAGTAATATTTTCCCATTTTTACCGCCCCTAAATATTCATGAGCGATAAGAGCTCAGGGCAAACTTTCCCCGAACTTGGGAGACTCCGTGAAAACTCCCCGCTTCTTTCTCGTGTTTGTTTTTCAACTGGGCCTTGTTTCTCTGTCGTCGCCTCCTGCTTGAGCGGGGATTGGTATCGCAACATCCATCTGTACAACTACAACGCCACCACCCCTGCACCCTTCCACCCTTCCACCCCTCCACCTCCGAGCACATGGTGTTGTGTTACACCATCACCGGCGAATGAAATAATGAATTCACGGTTCGACACAAAGGCAGACGAAGGCATATTTTGAGCATTCAAAGGACGGGAGAGCGGAGGGAGAGACAACCGGGGGTGGGGTGGGGGGATGGAGGGTGTGGGGAGGCGACATTCCCAAAATTAATTTTCATCTCCAGGGTTCATGCATATTTAATAAGAGAGCGCTCGAATATCATAGGGTAACACTAGCCGGGCGTGCATGCAGGGGCCCGAGCTGCGGAGAGAAAATAAACGACCGTGATCGTTGTCATGAGCAATAACTCTCGGCAGAGCTGCGAAACAAAATAGCCAGAAATGCTTTGATGAAGGAGAAAGCAGGAGAGAGGATGAGGAGGAAGAGGAGGGAGCAGAGGTTAAAAACAGGGAGAGCGATGGTCCCTTTGGATGCAGCAGCTGTGGCCCCTGCCGCTGTCTTTGTTTTGCAGTCGGGGAGAGAGAGAGAGAGAGGGCAACAGAGCAGGGAAGCATGGGATATTGCCGGTTGATGACTGAGTGACAGAAGCTGACAAGCCCCATGGATGGAATCCCAGGAGGCTCTCTGTTGCCCCCCCTCTAGCTCCCCTCGACATCTTCCTCTCAATGAGTAAACACATCAGAGTCAGCACATGCAAGCAAGCATGCAGAGCTGTGTTGCACTAGTAAGCCTGCGCGCTCAGATACAAGTTCACAGCAGTTGTTTTTTTTTTTTCTTTCCTTCTTCTTCTTTCTCCTTTCCTAAAACATACACGAAAAACACCGCAGCCCGAACACACGCCACCAGCTGCTGCTGATAGGCTGCCAGGGTAGATGCGCGTGCGTGCGCGCGTGCACCAGCTCTCCCCGGCCCCCCCTACCTGCGCGCGCCCAACCCGGGGCTCCAGGAGCGCCTGCAGTTCGCCTATTAAGAGCTCGAGCTCATCCCGCATTCGTCCCGCGCGCACGGGAAAATGAGGCATGAAACAGCGTTGTCATGCTGAACAGAATTTTAATTACGGCCCCACTCCTCCCTCTGCCGGCGTGAACGCTCCCACTTGGTCTAAAATAACAGTGGGGGGAAATAAAACGGAGAGCAAAAACTGAAAGAAGAGGAGGCTATTAGCACACGGCGCTATCAGAGCGTGCTGAAAGGAGCCAGTGAGAGCCAGGAAGAAGAAGAAGAAGAAGAAGAATGAAAAAAACAAGCACGAGAGTTCAAGTTGCTGGGATTTGAAGCGAAGCTAAAGACTGACATTGATCTGAATAAACTTGCTTGATTAGGGTAGCTCTGCCTGCTGCCTCCTTTCTGATGTTCAACCCCCCCACCTCCCCCCATGCCGCTGACAGCTCGGGGAGCCCCACTAACTCATCTCAGGCCCCCGGAGCGCCAACGCCCCGCTTGTTTTATTTCCCACTCGCTAAATTGAGTCGTAAAGACTTGGGGGAGGGGGGGGAAATGACGCGAACGAAAAAGAGGGCCTCGTTCCTGTTTTTTGAGCTCATCACCCCCCAACCCCTCACTTCCCTTTCCCACGAGTCCCAGGTGGGCCGTTTGTCGACCCAATTAAATGCCGTGACATGTAACCAGAGCGCCAGGATATTTACGGAACGCTGACCTCTGGCGCGGATGAATCTAGGTAAATGTGTTTCCCTTGATCAGTGAAGGCTGTGTGCTGCGCACAAACTCAGACATAGTTGTTAGCATACTTGCTAAAAGATGTTTCCAAAGGTTTTAAGTGAGTTTATCTTACATTGAGGTGAAATGCTGCTTTGCACAGCCCTCTTTACAACAGGACAGCAAACTGCCTTGTATAACAACCCGTGTTGAATAGTAACAGGTGAACTTTGAGTCTGTTGAACCATTTGTTGAATTGATTTGACCAACTGAAAGAGCAAATACTTTTCCACTTTAAGTTTTCTGTAAAAATAAAAAAATAAAAATGCAGTGCTTTTTGCAAACTTTAAAATCTGATATTTCAAATTGTTCACCATGCTGTCGTCCACTGTGACTTCCCAGAGCTCCAGATCCGTGTGTACATCATATTCATCCTCTTTATTCCAAACCTGCCTAGCTTGAGGAAAAACTCCGTCTTAGTCTCATCTGACCAAAGAACGTCTTCTCAAGACCTTTCTTAAGATATGATTACTGTGTCTCAGGTTAAGATGCTCAATGGCAGCAAAGGAAATTCACATAAAACAGATTATACAGATGAAAGGGTTTTATTGATGGACCTTCCCAACAACCAGTTGGCATTGAGATATTAGGATTTAAAGTACAACTAGTGAGAAATATACCGCTTTGACATTTTTTTTATTCTTTCAACTGAAACATTACAATCAAACTTACTGAGAACGCTTTCTTTAAATGCTGTTTTTTTTCTTTTTCTTAAATTATTTGTTTTAGCTACTGTAGAATGTATTTGTATATAAGGTCTTTTCTGTTGTTGTAAATGTGCTATACAAGTAAATCTAACATTGACATTAATGGATAATAACGTCTTGTCTTATGGTCGTTTCGAAGCGTAGGTGAACGAAATCAAATTGGGTTCTTGTCCAGCCCTATTTTCACACTCTGACTGTAGATACCAGTAGTTCTTGGCCCATAGGTTTTTTTCTTGTATCCGTTTCAGATTTATGAACACCAACTCACATCTGCGTTATTTGAATCACCATGTTCTGCAGGGTTTCTCATTTTGATGTGAAAGACTAAAAGAATCGGCGCTCTGTCTCCTGTTATTCCTACACCAAAAAACATTAATCCAAGAAGATATGGATTAAAGATTAAAGGTTCCTTGGGACTCTGATAAACCCATAAAAGTAAAGCATAAGCACCAAGATGCACCAGTTAAATTTCATTTTCAGGATTCAGAAGGTAGTTGCCAATTACGATTTTGTTTAAAAAAACAAAATCAATTTAAACCGGAGATTTTCCACTGAATTAATGACTCCAATTAGCGTTTTGTGTTCTTCCAGTGTGAGATTATACTATTAGCGCAAAAGATACATTTTAAGTCTTTTTCTTTATTGTACATTTTCACCATTAAATGTGCATGCCACAAACTGAACATCTGGATACGGTGAGACGGACTCCAAGCCTTCATGAAAACAGCTGCCAGGATCACGGGGTTTATCTTAACTTAAGGCTCCTTTTGGTAGCGCACACCATAAATTCCTTTTATAGCCCCAAAGCAGATCAATCCCTCATATTCTCTGTTTCTCACCGTTTACTCATTAACCGTTTCAGCATCGATTGCGATTCCTGTGGCAGTTAACCCGTGTTTAACAAAGGCAGCAGAATGAAAGGGGTGTTAAATTCAGTGAGGAGCAATACAATTCATTAAGTGTAATTTGGTGGCTGTGTACCTCATAAATCATCTTCTGCCAGTGGTAGATCTGCGCCGCTGTACTGTACGAGGCAGCACAGACACAATCTGCAAAAAAATCCCTTTTTTTTTTCTTCTCTCTTTTCCCCTGAAGCCGGCTATTGCTCTCAGAGACTGCTGCACAATAAAGCCACAAAAAAGGGACAATGCAAGATATACGGCCCTGTTAATATGCATAAAGAGTGTGTGCATTAAGAAATGCATATGTCCTGCAGCAGTTAAAGGCGCCCTTACTGTAAATATTGCACACTGCTGTAGTTCCTCACTTGGAGGCGGGTTACAATCTAGCACACATAAAATGGAAGCTCCAGGAATGAGAAGTTCCATCAGTGCAGTGTGAAGGAAGGAGGGCTGACTCTGATGAGACGTGTCCCTCGGAGGCCAGCGGAAAGACCGACGTCCACACTCCGAGTTACTTGTTTTCGTTCCGAGCGCGTGCGTGTCTGTGTTGGTCGCTCTTGCGGATGTGTGCCCGTCCATCCGCATCGTCAGGTACCTCACACTTTCATCACCCTTCAGGACTCGGCCATGTGTGAAGGAGGAACATGCCCAGTAGGCTGCAGATAAAAGCTTTACACGCCGCCGTGGCGTCACTGCAGATCTCCTGTCACTCATGGGCTCTGAGCAGCTGGACAAGTGACAGCGCTTTTTACTCCGAGGCTGGACGAAAGTCGCTGTCGTGCTTTCCTGTAGTTATTCTCGGGATTTATCTACGGCCTAGCTCAAAATTTGTCGGTGTGTATAATTTTATTTAAAGTTAATGATGGATTATTATGCTGCAATGCACTGCTTGCCAACAAGACTTGTGTAAAGGTCAAGAGAAAATGTGCTTTGAAGTGAATTTCAAGTAACTTTTCATAAAATAAGTTACTTACCTTATTATGATCTAATAACTTAAGTTTGTTCTTCCATGTCAGCGTCTTTATCCTTAGAACTGAAGACAGACATATCTCTCCCATGTGGGGCAGATATGAAGCTTTAATGGTTAGTATGATGCATCTCCCAGGTGCACAGGGCCATTTTATATCACAATCAACTGTTACCTTCAGGTTTTATAAAAATGTTGTGTATATCAAACATGACTTAAAAGGAATTTGACTTCACAATTGAAATTGGCCTCATAGTTTAAGAAGCTCCTGACTCTTTCTGACACTCATCTTCAGCACGACAACGCAACAACTTTCCTCCATTAAGCCTTTGACATTGTTGTTGGGAGCATTCACATGAAAAGTAGTGTGCATGATAAGCTCAGCAGACGCAGAGCCCCACCAGGTGTTAGCTAACTGCTGCTGCCACCGCTAGTCTGGAGGAGCTGAGAGGAGCAGGCGAAGCTCGGCTGCACTCTGCAGCTCCAAGGAGGTTTGTCAGAGCAAGTGTTCAGGTACCCTCCAAGGGTTTCCAAGATTAAGGTATTTCTCAAACATGCATGAAAGAATAACAGCAGCACTCCAGGCATGTTTTTGATGAGGGAATTAACTTTATAATATATAAAGCTCAGTCAATTTCACATAGTACTCCCCTTTTATATCACCATGGATTAGAGTTTCTAAAGATTTAGCAATTAAAATGAATAAAGAGGGTCTTGTTGATTCCCACAGGCAGTAGTTTGATGGCAGTTTTCAGCTGGAACTGAAGTTATTATGCCACTATTTAACGTTGCATCTCCAATTTGTGCACCTAAAGCAAGGTCGACGTACCTACGTCTATTACCTCTATCGGTTTTGCACTCTAGCGAACGCCACCGGCACAGCACAAATCCTCAACGTCAATATTTGTTTAGGCTGTGGGAGCCAGCTACTCTTTGCAAAGCTCTGAAGGGTGATCGGGATCAAAGAGATGACAACAGAGACAGCACCGTTTACTGTCAGGTAAAGCTGGAGTATGTCTGGAGACGGAGCAACCACATCAGACTGCAGCGTCCTGTGGCAAAAAAAAAAAAAATCACATGAATGATTTTCAGGGTTTGTTCTTCTTCCATCCTAGACGCTCAATTATGCATACAATTCTCCTCTGGACCTTCAACATGGCAGCTGACAGATTGGTTAGGCAGTTCTGTGGGACATTTAGAAGGCCTTGGAAGAAAGAAAAGACAGTGAGAAAGAAATACTGTCAGCACTCAAGCCATTCATTGGTCCCTCAGAGACAGAACTGCCTAACAGTTTTTGCCCCGGTGTATGAATAGGCCGCGTCTGTTATCATACGGCGGAGACACGAAGCACGCAGGCGTTACCTGGAAAAAGAAAACGGAGCGTCATCCCGAACTCGAGGAACAGCCTGTAATATTTTTGGCACTTGGAAAATCTTTGATTTAATCGGGAAGTAACTCTTTTTATCCTGTGTTTCCATGGAAACGAAGGAGGCCGGGGCAGGAGAGAATAGGCGGGAGGTGTGATAAGGGAGAAGAGCATCTTTCAGAGGAGCTGGAGGAAGGGGATAGCAACTGAGGGAAAAAAAAAAAAGCGTCCGTCCGGTAGCCTCGTCTCTCGCTCCAGTTCACAAACACCGTCCCATCACCTCCGTGTCCTTGGCAAGCCTGCTCACAAAGGTATTTATCGGCCTTCGCTCTGTTAATTACCATCCAATTAGCTGCTCCCACAGTGGAACTGCAGCAGTCGTGCACAGTGTCAAGTCAGTCCACTTAGTAAATCCTAACACCTTTGTGTTCGCAGCTCTCTCCACACTCAAATTGGTTAAGGGCAGAATATTTTCTCAAAGGATCCGTCATAGTGGTGATATGTTCATTTACAGTGCCTGCAAAAGTATTCATATCCCTTTTTACTCAGCCCCCCCCCCCCCCCTTGAGTCAGTACTTGGTAGAACCAAGTATTTTGGGGGATATCTGTACAGCTTTGCTCAACTAGAGATTAGACGTTTTGCACGTTTGTCTTTACCAAGCAGCTCGAGCTTACTTATATATCAGTTCAAGCCTTGTTATGGATTCTCCATTGGAGTCTGGACTTTGACAAAGCCATTCTAACATCATTTGATCTAAGCTACTTATTTGTAGCCCCGGCTGTTTTTAAGATCGTCGCCTTGCCTGGAGGCGAACCCCTGCATGAATCTCAAGTCTTTCGGAGCCTCTAACCATCACGTCTGAGATGAATTGTGACTGAAACACGGGAAACAGGAGACTTTTAGAATAAAAGTTCAAAACATAAAGGCTTAGGGTTCCAATGCTTCAGATTGGCAATGGAACCTGGGAGGGAGAAACAGAATAGTATAGATCAGGTGGGACCTGGAGGTTGATTGAATGTTTGGGTTTTTTCTTTTTATTGTAGGTTAGAGGAATGGCAGGGAATTTAGTGGGAGACCCTGGGGTGGAGACGTCAACTGGGAACAGAGCTCCAGGTGGGTGTTTTGATAGATGAGAGTACAGCAGCTGGAGAGCATACAGGCATGAATCATAGGTGAGTTCATCTTCATTTTCTCCTGCAGCTACTCCAGGTGGATGAATGAGCGTGGCGACAAGTTGGGCGTTTCTCTTCTGAAGTTCGTTTTGCAGGTAGGTTTTCATCCATGGGAGGGTTTTTTTTTTTTTTTTTTTTTTTTTGAAGGAAGCCAGACATTCCTGTGGCGATACAGGTTACTAATCAAGTGGGGTTCCAGAAAGATCCAGGCACAAAGCGACACAAAATCAAACATGGCGGCGTTCAGTTTTCTATGACTTTTACATCATTCTGTGGCAGTGTTACAGTGCCACCCATTGTTACAGTGCAGCATTTCCTGCGGCTCTGCATCCTCTCTTGTGGACGCATGTTTTTTCTTTATCGTTTACAAAAATGTATTTTGTTTTCATGTTTGTTGTGAGTTTAAATTAAACGCCTGTATTTTTAGTTGCACTGAATTTTACTTAAGGGTATCAGACTAAACAGGTCTGGAGACATATGTAGATCACAATATTAGGATTTGTGCTGATACCAAATAATGTAGAGTTTTTCCTTCCACTGCATAGTGTTGCTCTACTTTTTGTCACATGAAATCCCTTTTAAAATACACTGATGTTTGTTGGTGGAAGCTGAAAAATAAAAAGTTCAAAGTATGTAAAAAAAGAAAAAAAATTGCATTAATCTCCTTTTTAAATATGTAGTGATTCAATTTGTTGGACAGTTTCGTCACTAAATGGCTGTTTTGGCTAATAGGCGACGCAGCTTAGCCTTGTCTGCTTCATGTCACTCGCTAGGCGTCTTTCATGTCAGCAATACAGGCTTATTAATGCGACGCGCCTTCACACCCCTCACAGACCTCTTCCATTCAAAAGCCTCTGAGGGGGGAAAAAAAGTTTAGAGTGACTTTTCTGGGGGTTGCGGGGGGCTGACAGACCCAGAGTGAGGCTGGCTAATTGGTGTGCTTTGAGGCTGGCCTACCAGGCTGTGGGCAAGGACAAGCATGTGGCATCGCTGACTTGTTAGCATGGAATTAGCCTCTGAGAGTGAATTAGAGGATGCGCCTCCAGCCACTAGCCATCACATGAGTGTATTACACCAGAAGAGAGCTCTCCCATCTTTCCAAGTGCAAAACAAACACACATTTGCATCTCGCACGGGCGCGTCTCACACACGCACACACACAACAACGCAGCACACACAAACTTATTAAGCTTATAGCCAGACGCTAAATACCCCAAGAGCTCTTAGCTTTGTGCTTTGCATTCATAACAAATCAAATTGAAGTTTCTCATAACAGGCTTCCCCTCTCCCCCACCCGCACCCACATCCCAATGAAAAATGCCCGTCGTCGTGGGTAACAGGCGTATTTGCTGGATGAATGCAGACGGCGGGCATGTTAATGTGTGTACAGGCGGGTTAGTGATGAGGAGGTGTTTGTGTGTTCGGGTTTCAGTGAGTCTGCAGCACATCATCCCACACACCAAGCACAGCGCCTGAGGTTGTAGATGAGTTCTTTAGGCATGCTGTGTGGACATCTCCCCCCTAAAACACTCCCCAGCCCTACACACACACACGCAACCAGGCCGAAACCCCTATGGACTGGGAGTATGCTGACAGAGCAGCTGCTGAAATGGACTCACACACATGCACTGAAGGTTGCCTTTTCCTTCTTTGATCTGGCAGGCGTACTGCTGAGAGTTTAGTCGACGGCAGAAGCTGTTGATGTTTAGAGGTGATTATGGACGTGTGTTAGAGCCAGACGTCTGTCAGCTGACATTCAGATATAGGTCAGTTGTGGCGGAGGTGTCAGTTTTATTCAATTTCAAATATGGGCATTTGGCAGATTAGCTCTAGCCTATTAGCATATTGTAAAAAAAAAAAAAAAACACTTCAGAAAAGTTACAGTATGTGTTCAGAACTGGTCTCTCACCTTTAGTGAGGGTTGGAGATCAGGATCGGGGTCAAAGGTTTAGCAGCGGAGCAACTGCGCCTCTACATCAAAACACAATTTGGTGGAGCGTCTGATCGGGAACGTCCCATTTGAAAAGAGTCCCTGGAGATCCAGAACATGTTGAGTAGACTGTATTTCCATTTAACCACGGGAACACCTTGGAATTAGCCTGGTAATAAACAGCACTTCTTTCTATGCTTCGCTTCGTACAAAGGGTCTATAGCGAAACGATTGCTTGCTGGAGTCTGGACTCTGCTAAAGTTTAAACTTTTACCCAATCACTAACATTCTTCCATGACGTAAGTAACGTGATAGTTTGACACTATGAAGCTTACCGGAACTCTCCTGCGCTGCGAAGAGAGATGTGCCAAGTTGAACCAGTCGGCCGCTGATATTAAGTCAATATTTGGAAGTGTGGCCAACATGGACTGAATGACTTTGTTCACTTCCTCTGTTGCCTACCTGTAGTTTTATCAAACTACAGGTAGGCTATGATTCTAAAACAGTGGCAAAAATCAATGTCATTGTTCTCAAATTTTCCTTCTTTTTGCCAATATGTCTGGATAAAACTCTACCTGAGGAATCCACTTCAATGAGAGGAAGACCAGACGGAGCACTGAAGGGAGATGAGAATCGAACCAGAAAGTACTTGAAAATGTGGAAATGTTTCCATAAAAAAAAAAGACCGTAGATAAATAAGACCTACCCCTGTTTGCTAATTAAATGACGTCTGAAGGTTTTGCTTGTATTGAATTTTGTTTAGGAGAATAACAGTGAAGGAGAATACTGATTCCCACTTTTTGCAATTTCAGTTGTAAAAGAAGGCAAAAGCATGTTTTTCTCCACTGCTGGTTTATGTTGATCCTCCACATAAAATCACAGTGAAATACATTTTATTAAATGCTAAAAGGCTCAAAAGGGGTTATGATTACTTGGCAAGGCACTGTAAACAGAATGAGTGGAAACTTCGGTCCGCTGGTATTACTTGATGAAATGTAAGCAGACCAGCAGATTAATTTTAAGGAATAATCTTCCGTGCTAAACTTTATGGTAACCTCTTCATGAGAAATGAGAGCATTCGGTTCATTGCTGGCTGTAGATGAAAGGTCAGCAGTCAGATTGATCCTGTAGGGAACACAAAGGTCTGAACCAAATTTGGCTGCATTTTTGCACAGAGCGTAGTGACCTCGCAACAAGGGTCAGCCGAGGGTGCCGCTAAATGAAAAAGATTGGAAACTCCCCAGTTACCTTTCAGTAATAAAACGAAGTCAAACAAGAATATGAATGTTTCAGTACGTAAATCAAAAGTCGAAGGGATAGCTTGCTTGCTTGCGTCAAAGCAGTCAGCAACGTGCAATATTTAAGTCTGCGCAAATTGCCGATGCAGTACATATAATGAAAAAAATATATACATAAATGTGCACAGGTAGATTTACACATAATTCACTTCTGCACGTGTAGAGCTGACGCGAGCAGGAAAATTGCACATTAGGCCTGAGTCGGTTTCCATCCATTGCAAAAAAAAAATTTGGTGGGGGAAATTAAATCAGGAAGCTGGTTCTTAATAAATAAGGCATTATCTGAGAACTTCATGCATAAAGCCGTGTCAATCTGCACGTTTTCTGCTGATTCTATATGAATTGCAGTGGCTCGCAAAAGAATTCATACCCCATGAACTTTTTTATGTATACTTTGCCACATCACAACTACAGTCTTCACTGTGTTTATTTGTATTGTCTTATGGAATAAATCAACACAAGCAGGCACATAAACGTGAAGCAGAGTTATTTGTATTCAGACCCCTTAACTCCAGTACCTCCGGGTAATATTCAGTGCAACAAACTGCCCGTCATCTAATTAGTAGATAGTGTTTAATTTGAATATAAATCCATCTGGTCCATTTGTTAGAACACATTAGTTTAGAGTGTCCACAAATCCTTAAAACGTTTAAAATTCATACTGCTCTTTTATTTGTTTGTTCTTATATAACATACTACTTACATAGTAATAACTACATTGTCATTTATGCTTAGATCATGAAATTTCACCAGCAAGGCAGTTCATTCAGGAGAAACAGATACTTTTTATTCTCCATGGGAGCTCTGGAGGAGCTGCAGAGATTCACAGCTTACGTAGGAAAAATATGTTAAGAAGGCGAGAGCTACTGCTAGAATAAAGCCACAAAGCTTAGTAGGGGACTCCGCAATCATGTCAAAGAAGGTCATTTGATCAGTTGAAGCCAAAATGCAACTTTTTAGTGATGCTAGATGTCGCAGGAAACGAATGCAGCTCAAACCACATGCAGTCATACGTATAACAAAGAGTGTTTCTGCACTAAAAGAAGGAAAACATGAAACAAAATGTCAAAAAGTTCAACAGGTTTGAATATTTTCAAAGACTCCGCTTCAAGTCCGGCCTGCCTGACACGTTTGGTGGAGCGGATACAGCGTTAGCGCGACTAGAACAAGTTTGAGTTCTAGTCGCAGAATGCGAAAGAAAGGTCATTAGTTGTCCTTAGATGTAAAGCCAGGCCCAGTGGAAGGCTCGATGCGCAAAAAAACATGTTCTCAAAGGACTGATTACAGCTGTGACCTTTCATCTGATGGCTCTCTAATTGAATCAGGTAGTAAATAGATGATGATAGTCGTGGCTGCAGATGACGAGGATAATAAAGAAAATGGCTTTTCCTCCTCCCGACGCGTTGCGGAAGAGGTAATAGTAGTAATTGCCGTTTTGAGTGGAGGGTTGCTGTGGAAAAAGTCAAAGACACAAGGATGACATGAATAATACAAGAAGTAGCGAGATAAAACCAGAAGCCCTGAGCTTGCACTAAAATAGAACTAACCTCGCAATTATTACTGACACAGAGTGAAAATGATCATTATGGGGACCATATACAGACCGTTAGTAATTTGGAATGAGCTACCGCGCTCAAAGGTAATAGCGCTCGCAGCAAGCAGAACATGAATTTTTAAAAAGTTTTCTACTGTAAAAAACACAGACTATACCTCAAACAGCCATCAGACACGTGAGTTGGGGGTGGGGGTTAGGGTAGGGAAGGCGCTGGTAAGCCGAAGCTACTGTTATTTGATGGCACATGGAGCAGAGAGCGAAATGATTGACATAATCAGAATCATAATAATTGCCACGGAAATAACGCTGCCAATCAGGCAATCATGTTGGTGCGCGGCGCTATGGTAATTGGAAAACATGGTGACTGACAGTATCAGTGCGAGCCGTCCCCACCAACACCTGCTAAACCGCGACGGCGCAGACAGAGGATGGCGTTGAGTCACGAGAGAGAGACAGATGGACGAGCCGCTTCGCGAACGCTCCGAGCAAAAGCGCCAGCCTGCTTCCTCGGGACGGTTTAGGGGCCGGAACCGCCTTTGAACCGAGTGTTGAGTCAGGGGTTGCCGCAGAGACGTGAGGATCTTCTCTTTGATTTGAAACTCTCGACGCTGCCGCAGGACTCGAGAGTCGCGAGCCGTCCGCGCGTCTGTGTTTATTCCATCTATTTGGGTGCATAAAAGCAGGTTTCAAACCAGCGAAACATGCCTGCAGTTGAGCCATCTGACACCGACATCCCAGGTGTATTAACCCCGCAGCAGTTTGATGCATCTGCTTCTAACAGATGGGCCCGTTATTGCTGTCTTGACATCATTTGTGTCAAAGCTGGTGCTGTCTCTGGCAAACACTTGAAGCACGCTTCAGAGGCTCCACCCGCTGGAATATTTGACACTGAGATAAAAAAAAAATTGAACTGCAATAATAAGTGACAATTTGTAGATATCGCCTCTTAGGCTGCGTTCACATTGCAGCTTGAAATGACCCAATTCTGATTTTCTGTCAAGTTGGATTTTTTTGCTGGGGTCCGTTCACACTTCCAAACATGTGCGACTTGTATGTGTTCTGCAGTGTGAACGTCAACGACCTGCTTTCCTTGTCTGCATGCGCAGTAGAGGGCGCAATAGCTTCAGCATTCTCAGTGTTCTGCCAACCACCATAAAAAGAAGTAGTGCTCAGTGTTTGCAGAAGCAAACATGGAGGCTAACGGTGGATCATAGCTTACACAATTGAAGTTGTTGTCCAACCAGAGCCAGAATATTAACAACTTAATCCTTAAATGTAGTCCGTCATAGTTGTTGTTTTTCTTCCCACTGGTGCATGTCAGGACGCAGAATAGTGAGATTTGTTGATTATCAATGACGTTCAGTTCGGATGAATGCGACCTGGACATTAGGTCGCATTTGAATTGGGTACGTATCGGATATGCAAGTGGCCTGGGTCGCATTCTAAAAGAATCCGACCTGTTCTGTTCAGACTGTCATGAAAAAATCGGATTCAGGTTGCATTACGTCAAAAAAATCGGAATTGGGTCACTTAAGGCTACTGTGTGAACGCAGCCTTAGTGCTCCAAACCAATATAGGGGAAAAAGGAGGTAGAAGGTTTGAATTGTAGATGTTTGTTGCTGCGGTTTCTCTCTTTCTGTAGGTGTAGAAGCAGACAAATGTTGACTTGAATTCCATCTATGCTTTGTTTTTATCTCCTCTACTCTTATTTCCTTTTCTTTTAAACATCACTTTCCTCCCTTCCTCTTCTCCTTTCTTTTTCATCTCTGCCTCCATTACATTTTAAATAAACCCAAAGCAATCTCTAATAAAGTTCCATGTAGAGGGTCATGGTGAAAGCCGTAATGCTCCACTTGTGACAGTAAATCTGTTGGGCCTCACCTTCATACTCAGTAAATGCTGTTCTTTGATGTGTTTAAGGACAGAAAATGTTGGAAATTCTTAGTTTTGATGGGTTTTTTCTTTCATATTCAGTTGATTAGTATATCTGTTGCACGGAGCCAGGACAGCTTATGGGACTATAATTAACCAAGTCTTCGTAATCAGGAGATCTTGCTCTGATTTCACTTTCAGACTTCGTTTTGTCTTAGTTCCTCTTTTGTACTGCACGGTTTACATCTGCTTTGTTAGTGTGACACCACTGTTTCTCTAGTGTCACTTCCACTTCCTGTCTTGAGTGCACTGACGAGCAATATCGGTTCCCTTTTGACTATTTAAAGTAACCAAACCCAAAATGTCCGAATTAACATAATCGTCAGTTTTAAGTCAGTTCTCTTAAACTTGTGACAGTTTATTGCTCAAACTGAGATTAATATATAGAAGCTGCCCTTTCACAGAAATGTAAAATCTGACTAATAACACAAGCTTTTTTTTTTTAAAAAAGAACTTGCGTTCTCGATGCATCTAGAATTGGCTAAAATTAAGAACTAAACGGAAATCAGAGTAAATGTGCAAAGTATCTGTGTTGTTGTGGAAAAAAAAACTATTTCCAAGCACCGTTCAGGTAAAATCACTCAATCAGGTTTATTCATATATTGTGCACAATATAGAGAGCTCGTAGAACAATCAGTAATGAAGCAGGTCTGGATGAAAAGCTCGCAAAGCTCCGCCAGCCAGAGACTACACATGAGTTTTATACCAAGGATAAAGAATTAAAAACAAGGGGTGAGACAGTCTGGTTCTGATGCAGCTGTAGAAAACAACTTCCGACCTTCTACATGTAACCCAAATAGTTCTTTTGGTGAGAGTTCACAAGCATTTCATATGACATGACTAGCAGATGTGACCTTATTGTAATTTTTCCATCACATTCCCCTCTTCTGATAATAAATAAATATGATAATATTTATTATTAATCAACATTTTATAATTTTTCCATCACAGTGTTGATTGCCCCTACATGTAAAGTTTGATAGAATTATATTTTTTTTTACAATAGAATATTGCAAAAAAAAAAAAGTCCAAACTTTATGTTGACATACATTTAGTAGGTAAGTTTCCATCCAATTGTCACCTGACCTTTGAGTGAACTTTTAAAATATCACAAAAAAGCGAATTAGCCGAGTTTCTGTTTACTGGTCTGGAGCAAATCACCCAACAGTGTTATTTAGTCAGATGTTGATGCTACATATGGCTGTAATAAACAGGAAGTAAAGGTTGTAAGCTAGCATGGACCCACACATCTCAGAAAAATGGAGAGACTCGTTGCCTCCAAACTGGAAGTTTGGACTTCAACATTTTTTCTGAGTTTTGAGACTCTGATAAGGCACAGACGCACCAGGGGATGAGAACGTTTGCTTACATCAGAACATATTCGGCAAATGTTTTTCCATCTCCCCTTAGCGGCATTATACAGTAAGTCCGCCCCAAGCAGGCATAAAAATGGTTTTGCAAAAATGAAGAAGTTCTTTTGAATTTTTGGAACTTCCATCAATGTTGTCTAATGCAATACTTCAAAATACACATTTTGATTATTGCAAAATACGTTCATGGAAACACGGCTATTGCTACAAGTGATAGAAAAAAATAATCTTGCACACCAGAGTCACACTTACTGCCACCTCTGGCTGCTGGTTTTCTATGTGATTTAGATGTGGACACTATGATGGACATGGAAGAAGGTTGATTTTGTGTCTGGTGAACTCTGTGTTGTTTTGGCCATACACTTCAGATCATTCTACCGAAAGACCCAATGATGCATCATTTTAAGTTTAGCAGTTGAGGCTGTATTTTTTATTTTTTTTCATGTTTTCTGTTTTTTCAAGACTTAATGATATCAAGCACTCTAACAAGGTTTTATTAACTTTAAAAGGAGAACAGGCCCACAGCGTCACAAATCCACAATCATGCTTAATTGTCTGAATGTGGGAAGTTAAAGTCACATTAGGTAAACTCTACACACTTGCTGCCTCTTAAACATTCACCTGGGATATGCGAAGGGAAACGAGTCGTTGATTTCAAAATAAAAGTTCTTTCAGCCTCCGAAACGTTACGTATAAAGAAAATACGGCTTCATTTTCCTTTTATTTTACAGGCATTGTGAAGGGAACTAATAAAGGTTTTTCTTGTTGATGTTTTCTCCTCTACGTCAATATGCTTAAACTAGAGGATGGATTTCAGTCCAGATTTTTCTGTGAGATTTTACTGCTGCAGTAGAACGTGTATTTGTTTTAAGGTTTGTTTTTTTTAAATCTATTTTTAGAGGAGCCGATATTCCGAGTCAGAGTTGGAAACTTGCGTATTAAGAGGGGGCTGTTATTATTTTTCTCAATTTCCCAAAGTAATAAGTCATATAAAGCCTTCTTAAGTCATCATACTATTTGGGGGAAAATTAAAGGAATATGGTTGTTGGCAGCATCTATGTTTTTTTTTTTTTCTTTTTTAAATCACAACAAAATCATTGGCTTTGAAGCAGTTCCCCTTTTTTTTTATTACAGTGATGATTAAAACAGTTCTGAGGGGATTTTTTTTTCTTTTTCCATTTATTTAATCACTGTTTTAGAATAACATGTCAACACTGCCTTGAAATAATATCCACATTTTGCCATGTCACAACCGCAAGCTTTAATGGGTTTTCTTGGGTTTTGGGGGAAATGATTCATAGCATTCAAAATTATTTACAAAATAAATATGAAAGGGCTGCTGGCTGTTTGCATTCTGATCCTTCACGAAGACGCATTCTTAGCTGTTGCCACCAGCGTTTTTCTCTGTAGGAATGGTGTGTTCAGGGTGCAGCATTCTGTCCTTAAAGACCTCAGAAGTTTGTTGGAGAACATTGCTGAACAAACAACAAAAAAATGAAGACCAAGGAGAACAGTCAGAGATAAAGTTATGGAGAAAGTCAAACTGTGGTTGGGGTATAAAACTACGTGCTGTATTTTGAACATCTTATGGTCTCAACTATTAGTCATGTTCTCTACAAATCCATTCTTTGAGAAAGCAGGGCAAACAAAAAAACGCTGCCGTCTTGAAAGAAAATTGAATTTAAAGAGAAGAGCTAACTTTTCCCTCTGCATCCCTTTAACTGGAGTGTTTCATCACAACGTGTGCTATATCCTTGAACTGACGCACATTTGTAACCTTATGTTTTATTGCAACACCTTGGCAGATAATATGAAGACTCTGTGCGTCTTCACGTGGCCTCTTCCACCCAGCACATTCAAGAAAATAGCACAACAAAGCACTTGGGGGAGTGAAGTAGGAAACATGAGCAAATATCACTCTCTATTGATCTGACCACTGCTATAAATACAACTAATGTTTAGTAGAGGATCTCCTGTTCAGATACTGGGTGTTTTGCTGTAATGCCTCGTCCTTCATGGAGTTATCTTTTTAGGATTCATGTTCTGGTCTTAGTATTAAATTTCCCAAAATTAATTATTTAGTGGCTTAAAGTGGCTATCACTAGCCTCTGAGTTAGCTTTATACCGACAGTGGGCCGACACCATCTAACTGAGGAAGCTTTAGAGATGATCTGATGAGTTTGGAGCAAAGAAGCATTTTAGGATAAATAGGAAACAAATAATTAATCGTTATTTCATGCATGTATACTTAAAATGTTTCAAATTGCGTATTAGGGTGAATTTACACCAGGCCTGTTTAGTCCACTTTCGTTTGCCTAGAAAGTCTGGTTGGTTTGGGCAGGTGTGAGTTCACAGTCGAGCCGTTGGCTGCCTACAAACCTAGGTTTAGGTTCGGTCGAAGTGAACTCTGCTGCTGTTCGAATCCGTATGTGAAGGCCAAGCGGACCGGAGACCGCTCCAAAAGCAGGGAGCGGACTGCAGCGCAGGGCATTCTGGGTAAATACAACCTAGAGAGTCTATATGAGTCTAGCGGTCTGACGCTAGCAGGAGAAATGGCCGGTGGTCTTTTGAAAAAGACAAACGATAAATCCGACGCCACTCCATATTCATTTACATTTTGTGAAGAAGGAAGTTGCGCTCTGGTCTTCTTCAGAGGTTTTCATGTTTTTTCCTTCAGTAGTTGTTGGTGCAGCGCCACCACAGGCGAGGGCAGGTGGGGTCAGGTTTTTCAAAGGGTTCGGATCGTTTGACACATTGCAGTGAGAAAGCGAACCGCACCAGCTGAAAATGTTGCTCTTTTGGTCCCCAATCAAACTGAGTCTACTGCAGTATCAGGTGTGAAAGCACCCTTCCTCACTTTATGAGTGAGTGTCACAGACTCGAGCCCCTCTGAATAGAGAGGATATCGTCCATTACCCCCACCTAGTGTTGTGGATGTTCCTTCAAACTGGCAAGCAAACTAACAACAAGGATGTGCTCATTTGGTTTCAGTTGATCTGAGAAACCCTGCAGGCTTTCATTTGTGACACCACTGTGTTAATGTAACCACATAGTCTTTACAAAACCTGTGATAGTTGTATAGTTTAAGAGTATTGGAAGGCGAAACAGTGAGAATGAAAGTGGGTTTGGCTGTATAGACATCAAATCAGTACATTAGAAATAGATTCACATAGAAAACAACCATCTACTTTAAGCTCTATTATGTTTTGACAGTTATTCAGTTTTGGTAAAACTAGAAATGCTGCTACTTTAGCTTGTAATCACATCTATGTGCCACATGTGAACCTTTTGCAAGGTTGCTTTTTTTTCTGCTGTGATATTTTAATAATGTATTTCTCTATTTTCTGAATTGAATTACACATCTCACAGCCTGCCTGTTGTCACCTGCCCTGCTCAATATATATATTTATATATATAAAAAAACCGCTTTGCTTGAAATCTCCACGCTAGCTTATTGTGGCCTCAGGTTGACTCAACCTTAAGTTCACCCCTCTTTACACAGCGCGATTTCCTCGCCACACTAATCTCTCGGGTGCATTTTACTGCACACGGCTCGTTGTTTGTCTCGGGCTTCAACTTCCAACCCCGGGGCAGGTAGCAGTAATGGGCTATACAGGAAACAACATTGAAGCAGCGCCCTGCAGTGTGGATCCTAATGAGAACAGGAACAAACACACACACACGCACACAGACAGACACAGACAGACAGAGGCAAGCATATTTCTTTCTTGGAGGAATTAGATTCTTAAAAATGGTGGTGGTGCAGCGACATCCGTTTCAACCCACCTTCTGAATGTACAGTGCCTTGCAAAAGTGTTCAATCAACTGGAAGTCTCTTGAGGTATGTCTTGAACAGGTTTGCATTTCTTATCAAATTTTCTTTACAAAAGAGTTGAGCTCTGTGCATGGTAGTAGCATGATGTTGCTACTCTCATGTTCTACTGTGATTATGGTGTGTTTAGGGTCTGGATATGCATCGTGTTGCAAGGTGATGCTTCATCCTTTGCTCAAGTCTTTTGAAGCCTCTACCACATTCCCATCCAGAATTAGTCAGTAAATAACTCTCTGTTCTCCTCATCTCTGACCAGATTCCACAGCTTTGCTAAAGAAGAATAGTCCTACAGCTTGATGGTACAGTGAAATGGTACGGTTATCTGTAGTGTTTAAGCTCCAAAATACTCATATACTGTACGTATATTCCTCCTTCTGCAGACAGTTGAGATTTCATAGTCAAGCATATTGATCGCCTGCATTTCTCGTGACAAATTCCTTCATTTCCCACAATCTGAATGAATACTATCAAGTTGATGAGCAAGTTAGACACCTTACACCGTTTCGTCTCCCCCAGGGCAGCCATCACACACCGGTTAGTGTGGTACAGAGTGGCTGTCTGGCTGTGACCTGGCAACTGTTTGCACCAACTCACAACATTATCAGCAGATACAAATAGGTCGATGGGAACACTGTTTCCTGACAAACAGGTTACTGCACAGCACACAGAATGCAGTGATAAACATTTTCCTTTGCACAGATGTGTCCGATGAACGTCTGCTTTGAGTCCACCTTGAGTAGGAGTGGACCTTCGTGGAGTGAAATATGTCTGAGCATGAGAGGGCCTGTAGTTCTTGAAAAGGTCAGAACGTTTTGTTCTGTTCAGCCATATTCTTGTTGTATTCCCGTGTAAATTACTGCAAGCTTGATTTTTATTTTCAACAATGACTCTGTTCTCAACATTCTTCTACAAAGGTGGGGCTGGTAGAGTACAAGACTTGCTATTGTCCTGCTGACAGGAGCTGCAGCTCCTCCAGAGTTGCCATAGACCCCTGGGCCACTTCTGGGCCGGGCTTGCAACCCAGCCAGAGGTTTTTCTGCCTGGAAAAGCTCCAGGTACTACTTTAAACGATAGCCTACAGCACAGATAACAACCCACGTGTTGTAGGTCTCTGTTGTAACGTGACAAAAAAAAGGAACTAACTCAGACTCAGGGTTGGATTTTTGTCTTGACCGAAGTGATGGCCAAATGTTGAGCATTCTTCTTTTGTGTAACTGTGTCCTTCGGTAGATTGTAACTGCAATTTAATCTGCTAAGGATGCAAGTTACCCTGTAGCACCTTTTATTGGCTCAGACAGATTTGAAACACTTCTCATATTCCAGGCAGGTACTTGTAGCCAAAATGTAAGTGGCTCTATTTGCTGTGACAGACCTTAATTCAGTGTGAACATGTGAATGTGGAGGTGACTCAGGGCATGTGGGGGTGTGCATGTGTGTGTTGGCTTATACTCCTGCACAGGCAATGGAGCTCGCCACAGTCTGTCATCACATGCTTTCATGGCTTTGTAAGCTCCTGTAGAAACCCACAGTTCTTCCAGTCAGCATTTTCTAGCACGCACTCACCCCGACATGCGCATGCTTCGTTTTGATTAAGGCAGCTCACAGATGGAATTGTGTGTGTTTCACCGCAGTGAGCGCACCCCTTTACTCTGATACTCCTGATTAAAATCCAATGCTACCAGCTGCCTTCAGAAGTTTACCTGATTAGTTAAGTGGAGTCGACCGGTGTGTAATTTAATCTCTCTAAATGCAGCTTTTTTTTCTGCGAAGGCCTCAGAGGTTTGATATTTGCAAAGAAAGTGTCTCTCTGATGGAAGATCAAAGATCCACATCGCAGGCGGGAGAACATGTTGCCAATACAACTTATCATGATGCAGATTTACGAGAAGAAATAGATGTTCACCTTCCAGCTAGTCAGCAACGTTAGACAGACAGCCAGCCAGAGGGACACTGGCATAGCTCAGATCAAAGAATGTTCATAAATTGGGTTGGCCTAGTCAAAGTCCAGACTTCAGTTCAACTGTAAAACTGTGCAAAGAATTGGAAATTGATGTTGCATTTGCTTTAAAGGGTAGCTGGATAGAAATGCACATTGTACTTTTCAGATTGATTTTTATGACAAGAATGTTGAAAACCATTTCTATCTTCACGTTTTGCACTACTTTATATTTTTCTATTATGTAACAGAATTAGCGGTGGGACTCAATTAAAACGTTTGATCAAGTTAATTGCAGGGTCTGTAATTGATTAATCAAAATTAGTCGCATTTTGATCAAAAAAGGTGAAAAATATTCATTTCAAAAATCTTTTTTGCTGCTAAATTATTGAATTAATAGGCATATGAACTCAAAAACAAATATTTATTGTTTTGAATCTCCTATTCTGGTTATCCAAAGTGCTTTTATACCGAGCGTTTCAGGAACCAAACCCAATCATTCATGGAACTTCTTTGAAAAAGACTCTTCTTCAGAAATGTGGACTGATGTTAGCGTTGGGGATGTCTGTGCTGATGCAACATGTTTAGCATTGAGAGGCTATTTTAGGCTTGAATAGCTTCAGTGACAGGCTAACTTCCTTTAGCACAACTTACACACAACAATAGTCTGGTCCAGCGTCTCTTGAGATCATTTTCTGAAGCAAAAATGAATCCCCAGTGAGCCAAGAGAGGCGGCTTTGTTGTCCCTCGCTGCTTGTGGATGTTTTTTGTGTGCCAGTTTTACATGCGTACCAGAAACATGTGCATACAAAGGTTCTGGCTTGGGACCAGGAAAAAAAAAAACGCAACCAAACAAACAAAACCCCCCAAAAAACAAGTAATTGAATACATTTTTTTAGTGCTTTAAAATCTGTTAATTAATGAAAATTAGCGTGTTCAAGTCCCGGCCATAAATTGAATAATACAAAGTTGTACGTTATTCTGGCATTGTGTGCTTCACTATCTCACCCATCTCAGTAAAATGTCTGCCGTTTTATTTTTATTTCTCCAACATTGCCACACCAAATCTAAATACCCCTATTGTATTGTCTCCGTAAGAGGAAATGATCTATAAAAATATCAGTGTGTCTAGTTCTCATTAATGTACATTCTCTATTGTTTTATGACCAGACGATGCCTCTGACACCATCTTTTGTTAAAGGGACAAGCACAATCTTTAAGGCTACAACAGCAACATGTTCGTGTTTGTTCAAATCACGACCATTTTCCACCACAAAGCCACGACATCGAAGGAAAGTTTTGAGAAAGTTCATGCAGATACTTCGGCACAGCAGGACTGTGAAAAATAAACAGCACAAACACACAGATTAAGTGGAAACACAAATTAGAAGCAGATCAAATTCACCACAGACTCCTCTTAGTTTTTTTTTTAAACATTTTTTTCAGTGATCTGTGGCCTAAAATTAATTTATGTGAATAATTACAGATAATCGCATTCAATTATGCAATTAATGCTAATATGACTAATAATGCAGTCTAATTAAGACAGCCTTGACAATTTACAATTTACCAAAGTAGGCCACTTTTTTTTTTACTTTGCAATTAAAATTTCAGCTTAACGTTGAAAGTGGGAAAAGAAAAAAAAAAACCCTGCCGAGAATTTCCCATGCAGCTGGTAGACGGCGGCATGAAAATACAGGTGACGGAGAGGGTAATAACACACTTATATGTTATTACCATAAATATTGATGTTGCGGTATAACCCACATACATTTCAGCATCGCAAAAGGTCACATCGCACCACACTATCAAGTCCAGCATGAAACTGATTATCACCGGCACCTTGTCACATGTCGAACACATCATTATGTGCGGGACGGCCCCCTCCGGATGCAACGCGCCGGGTTCTGATCTTCCACGGGGGCCCGTTTCGTTTTGTCACCAGCGGGCGGACGGTTAATGCAATGAGCGGTGATTGGTAGAAATGTAAAATGTGACCTTTCCGAAAGGAGAACCAGCACCATTAACTAAAGGTCAGAGCAGACAACACATCTAACACCGGCCACCGCTCCGCCGGCGCCGACACGTAGCCGTTCAGGACAACAAAACCCGCCACCGGTCATGCAGCAAGTGGATTCGTCTTCCATGTGCTTCCCCACAGTGAAGAGACCTGGCAGGGCTGGAGGCCTGGAAGCCATGCGGGCGACATATTGTGCAGTTTAATGAAGCACATCAGCTGCTCTATAATGCTCAGAAAAGGCATTCGCCACCATACACATATCAGACCAATATTAGAGCTGCGTAAATGTTGTGTATTCAGGGAAAGAAACTATCCCAACCAACTTGAGACGATGCAAAAAAGTAGTTGCTTAACTTGTTATTAAGCTATGAGTAACTACGATTAAACGTATTTTTGGAAAGTTTCACCCAATAAATCCATTGGTGAATCGCTTAAACAAAACCTTTCTGACTACCTGAAGTAGAGTAAAAGGTCTCAAAAACCAACACTGATCACATGTGAAACAACACAATTGGTCAACCTGCCAATGGTATCACAGATGGAAATTAGCCACTTGGTCATTGTCTCGTGTTTTTACATGTAGTGTTCATTAAAGGGGAAGCATGATGTAAAAATGACTTTTTTGAGCTTTACATTGTTATAATGTTATTGCCTAGAGTACAGGTGTCAAACTCCAGTCCTCAAGGGCCGGTGCCCTGCAACTTTTAGATGTGCCTCTGCTGCACCAGACCTGAATAGAATAATTAGGTCATTAAGGCTCTGGAGAACTGATCTACACAAGGAGGAGGTAATGAAGCCATTTCATTGCAGTGTTTTGTACCTATGGCACATCTAAAAACTGCAGGACAGCAGGACTGAGGACTGGAGTTTGACACCCCTGTCCTATAGTGCTGCTTTGAGTCTTTCATGCAGGTTTGAGGAATCCTTGTATCGCCCGATGATCAGGAACCTTTTCCTAATATTTCAAATATAAATAATTTACATTTCTTTGTCATTTGATGTACGGCCCACTTTTTAATTATTTCACAGCTTCTCTCCAGATACAGATATAGACAAACTTCTTTGCGTACCTTCTAAAGTTTCCAATTATATTTCACCCCTAAAACGATAACTACCTTCTGTTTCACTAGAAATCTTTTGCATGATTTTGTAATTGACGAAAGCATGAATTATGCTCTGTACCAGGAAGTTATGCAGAGCAATTATGCGGAAGGCAGTGCTGAAGTCAGAGTTGATGGGAAGATGGATGGAGCTAGTTAAAGGCATGAACAGCTGAAAGAGGCTGCAAAAGGCGTGGGACTGTGGCTGAGACGCCTCCCAGCAAGACCGTAAACATACAGTGAGCGCAACTCTGGAATGATTTAGAGCAAAGCATATTTATGTGTTAGAATGACCCAGTCAAAGCCCAGACCGAGATTAATTCTAGAATTTGTGGCAAAGCTTTAAAATTATGGCTTGCATCCCAGTGCCTTGAGCTATTCTGCTACAAATAAGTAAGGCTAGTCATTTGTGTTGGTCTATGAATAAAACATTAATGAAATCAGTTAATGTAAATAGTTGGATTGTGACAAAATCTCATCAAAATACATTTAAGAGGCATTTTTTTAGCTATATTAGCTCTATGGGTAGAACACACATCATATTTTACAGAGTTAGTGATGTATTTATTGACCAATAAATGTGATTTTATTGTTTGTACCTGCTAGCAAGCTATCTTAAAGCTTTTAGTTAGCTTTTCTAGCAAGGATTTGATGACTTTTTAAAATAACCGCTAATGATATGCTAATTGCAATAGATTAATATCCCGAATTGGCCCATTTTCTCCTATTAAAATTGCAGAATGTGCATGAATTATACACTTCGGAATCGTCAGTGTTTCTGACAGCCAGAGAACTCCTCTGAAGTGTCTGTGGAGTTCTCTGTCGGGGTGGTTTGTGACCCGAAGGCCCCGTTGTCACTCATGACATTGGCATGCCCAGACTGCTGCGGATAATGGAGCGGACGGACGACCTTTATGATGAATTAATAATTGATAGAGTAATTGGGTTGGCCTCTTACTGAGGCCGAAGGAGGCGACGGTTTTTGCCTGGTGCAGCTCAAAGAGAGCCATTATTCTGCGCCGTGTGGCCGGCAAAGGGCAAACAGCAGATCAAATATTCACCATGGAGAACACACACACAATTATCCCTGACTTAATGGGGGCTGACTTCACAAAAAAAAAGTCTTTGCTAAATGCAGCTGACTGGAGCTGACCACGGTTACTGGGGGTCACCTTGCAGGATTTGGTCAACACTGGAGCTAATATGACTGGTAGAAGCGACGGTGGCAGAAATGATCTTCATCCGGCTTTGTCAACAGAATATCAAGGATATGATTAAATATAAAAGGGTTGGGGCACGGGGAACGGGGGAGTATTTTCACAGCAATTAGTCTAAGATAGCACTCGGTCCACAATTGCTTTATGAGGGATGGTCTTTCAAAGAGGGGAACCGTTCACATCCTAGAGCGTTCACTCCTCCATCTGTCCTCCCCTCTCTTGGTCTTTCTTTGACGTGGAAATAAATGCGTCCTGCCATGTCTGCTTAAACGCTGCCTCGGCCCTGCATATCAATTTTTTGACAGCGTGGCTTCGCCGTCCATTAAGGCGTAATTACGTTAAAGATCCTCTATCTATTATTTGATGCTTAGCTGTGCACGCAAATCGCGCCGAGGTCAAACTCCAATCGAAGTCTGCCGTTTAGTGACTCTTGAGTGCCTCGTAGGTTTTTCTAATTGGCCTTTTGAGCACTAATGGCATGTCACGACAGACGATTCCCACTCCACACCCCCCCACCACCACCACCCAGGTTTGAGGTCCGACATATGCTTTTTGCCAAACGCGGGTAGACATTAAAGAGAGCGGACGGGTGAGGGCGGGGGGAGATGTTTCAGCTTGCTGACTATGAGCAGATCCCTTGTCATTACTGACTCATTTGTATTCTCTTGATAAAATCCTCCCCCCTCCATCTATTTGGTGTGAAAATGGAACGTTGCGGGTAAGTTGAGGGGAAAGTCAGAAGGGGAAAGCTAAACAGAGAGGTGGGTTCACAGGGTTCTCTGAAGCATCAAGGGTGAGACACCCTGCCTGACTTATGGAAAGCGCTTTATATTAACCAACTTCAGCTCGTAGACATGCCCGCCGAATGCAGCACGAATAACATAATTCTCATTTGTGTTGACTGTGGTGTGCTCCCTGTCTGCCTACCCCTTATATATCATAGTGCTTTATTAAACTATTCAGGCCGCATAAATTTCTTTCTTTTTTTTTTATACATTAAACGTCACAGTATTTTTTTGGAACTTTATGTGATAGTCCAATACATAGTTGATAGTGGTACAGTAGAGGGGAAAACGTTTCATGGTTTTCACTTGATATTCACGGATCGACCTATTTGTGAACTTTTCCATGGAATGCGACTCCTAATTATTTATTAAGAACCAGCCGTGTCGTGGATTTTTTTTTCCGTACCGCATATCTGAAATATTCGAAAGAAAATGCAGCTTTGGAAGTTGAGACACCGAGGTGCCATGCTCATTGATAAGCTATCGCCGATGCAGGAGCGCCATTTCTTTTCCGTGGCGTTGATTGGCTGTACCGCCACAAGTGAAAATAACTATTAGCTTCTCCCGTAGTGCTGAGATGGTTCCCACTGTGCGTATTTGGTGTTTAAACTACTAAGAGGGGGTTGTAGGCATTTTTACAGTGCGCTTCAAGTATTTGTTTCCTTGCGAAACTTTGTTCTACACAGCCTTAGTAGCTCCAATCTGTAAAGACGCTTCACTGCACATTAAGGGTACATTACAAATGCATGCCGCAGTTTTGTATGTTTTTAATAGAAACCTTTAAAAGCAACGTAGCCCTTTCTTTTCACCTCACAATTGTGGAGAACTTTGTGTTGCACTTATACGAAACCCAAACATGTGCTGAAGTTTGTTATTCTACTGTGAGTTCATGTGACAAAGTTCAAGGGGAATGAATACTTTTTCAAGGCACCGTATTTGTTTTGGTATTATCCCGCCCCCCCAGCCGTAAGCGTACTCTCCACCTCACCTCCAGAGACACAGAGACAAAGAGGCGTTTTACATGTTTGCAGGTGAGCAAGAGGCGACTGTTACCCACTGCATTTGTTTCAGTATTTAAATATTTATCAAAAGGGTGGTAAAAGAAACACCCACCTCCTTTATTATGTTTTTTTCCTCTCTTTTTTTTTGTCTTAACTAAACCTGGAATAACAGCTAAAAATGGATTGCTTTTAACAAAAAGCGTACCCAGAGAGCCTCGCAGCGCAGACACGCTCTTTGAAGTGCGCTTCCTGCAGCTCCGAGCGATGGAGGTGCAGCCCGTCACCTCCTGAATATTCTCTCAACAACATGACAAGCCACTTAAACACAGATGAGCAGCGACGAGTCCACCATTTACCAAAAAAAAGGATGTTTTGTTGTCTCAGTCCCTCCTCCTCCTCCCCTTCCCTCCCTCATTGGGACTGCAGTTGTAAAGCATGGGGAGTGATGTGCACAGCAGGTGCCTGCAAACTCGACTGAAACTCAGTTAAACACACCAGAACGGCTCCCTTCTCTCCTCTGTCTGCGCTGACGAGGGATCAAACGCAAGAATGCTGACACGAACAAAATAAACCCAAGAACACGGCGAGGCTTGATGACGAGATCAAGTGGAATTTTTGAACGTCCGGGGATAGGCGTCGAGTGTCCCGCGCTGGATGCCTGGAAGCGGCCTAATTAGCTATTCCAGACCACATCGAAGACGGCGCTTTGGGCAGGTGGGCTGCGAGGGGGCCGCCCGGATCCCCCGCTGCGATGAAAGGCATCTGCTTGTCACGCAAATTTGACTGGACGGTGTTTAATCGCCGAACTCTGGTTCGGACGGAGCTGTTGTTTCGTTGTAGCCAAAGCCAGACCAGCGAGCTCGACGTGGGCGCGTATATCAGCTTAAAGCAAAGAGGATGTCAAACATGTGGCAGGGGGTTGGCAATAAAGAAGATTTGTGTGGTAGAAGGGCTTCGGCTTTCCAAAGAGCATCCTCTGTTTACCGTGCCTTGACAGGCAATCACATCCCACTTCATAGTCTGGTTTGCAGCTCTGCAGGAAAACAGATTCGTGAGGGATCACAAAGCAAAATTATTAAAAGGAGCCAAGAAACAATTGACTAATCCGGTGCAAACCCAGGTATTGGGTCTTATTGACTTACTGTCAGCGTAATCCATATCTTATCCATCTGCTCCAGTGCTGTAAAACACCAAAAGCATATTAGTTGTTTGTCTCCTGCGAGGGTTTTAGCTGACAGTAGCCTGAAGGGCTCTGTGGAGTCATTTGGAAGAGTACCTGTAAAGCCACGCTCTGTGAATCCTAATTCTGCTGTTGTGTGTGCTTGTGGTGAAAGCTCAATAGCTTTCTTGCCTGGGTTAACACAGGAGCACTCCACAGCGAGCACTGCAGGAGTGTTATTCCTTCACACTGACATGGAATAAAGTCTTTGGAGACCCATCTCCGTCTTTTGTGTGAGTGTGTGTGTGTTGCTGCTGGATTGTGCTTTACAGCAAATATTTTCTTTTAAATAATTCACGAGAAGCAAACAGTTTTCCGGAGAACGTTATAGAAGCATTATCTTGTCCGACTAGAGGTGTACCGGTGCATTCAGACAACGACCGTTGGGTCCACAAGAATAAGACGGGGTTTAAGGGATATTTGGGGGTTTATGGAAAGGCAACTCCAGCCGTTCCTCCTTTTGGGTTGCTACGTTAGCGCCTTTGTGTGCACACCAATGTGGGCTACTATTGCATTGCCAGAAGGCTTGAATTGCCGCAGTTGGTTTTAAATTTTTTCTTTTGATATTGTCATGAGTTTATTAGAAATTGCTTTGGGTGTACTTTAAATGAAACATGGGGATGGACAAGACAGGGAAAAATAAAAAAAGAGATCCGGGGAAGAAGACAGAAAGATAAAACTGCGGTAAGAATAGAGGAGAAGAAGAAGAAAAAAGACGTTACAAGACAGTATCTCAAGTCTGCTTATAAATCATTTGTGTCTTACGTCTTCTAGCAAGAACCCAAACTGCCACTACACCAATGAAGTTGCAGAGGCTGTATTTGGATATTCTGCCAAGTCGTGTTAATGGGAATTTACATTGGCATCAAAAATTACACCCCTCCAATTTTCTATAAAAAAAAAACAATAAACGCGGCAATAAATGTTTTAAGACGTGTCACTCAGGAGTCCTTTACAAGCTTGTTCTATTCAAGTAGTGTATTGGCAGGTTTCAGCCAAAGTATTTTTGGCTGAAACCTAGCAAATTGTTCAGTCCACCACATTTAAGCAGCATGAATCAATGTGTGTCAAAGGCTCCACTTGACTCATGTAAATATTTAAAGGGGGAATAGAGGCAAAATTGACTCTTTTTTTTAATGTTATAATGTTATTCCCTCATAAAAAACATACCTGGATGGTTGCTTTCATTCATTCATGAATGCTTGAATGTCTCATGGCTGCCATTCAGGGGTGCCTTAATGCCTGTTTCTGCAATGTACCCAAAGCTGAGCTCCAGCCAGAGCAGCCCTCCACCGCCCGTTCCCCACTGAGCTCCACCAGACTAGCAGCAGGAGCAATTGGCAAACACCTGGTGGAACTGCAGCACTCCTAAAAACAAGCGCAAACAACATCAATGGACGGCAAGGGGAACCATTATTAATGTGATGACATGCTGAAGGAGATGCATTGGAGAAGGGAGGTGGCCCTTAAAGAGGCAGAGGCCACTTTCAAGGCGTCACATCAGACTATGATGCAAAGCCAGATTTTGCAAAGTTGTTTTATATTTCCATGAGGCCTGAAGGTAACATAAGCTTCGTTCCCATTTACCTTAAAACTGCACAAATTGAAATCAGGAAAATAAATTTGCTTAATGGAAACACGACAATTTCCAAACACATTTTTCAATGAAAAGTTTTTTGCGCTAAGACTAGGTGGTTTTTTTGGTCACCTAACTGCTACAGAAACACTTTTTTCGCATCACACAGGTCACATGATCAACAACCGGATGTTACCGCTAGCGGAAAAAACAACGAAGATGACACAAAGTATTAGGAGGAGGATGGTGTGGCATGCTTTTTAATGACTTATAAAGTGAACAAACTTATTCACATGTGACTTTAGCTAATTTTTTTACTTAATGGAAACACTGCAATTGCAAAGTTGTGTTTTTTCTACATTTTCGAAATATCAACAAAGTTTGTCCATTTGTAATGGAAACACAGCTATGGTAAACGTCACAGCACCTCTTTCTTACACGCTGTGGTGATCCTAGTTTGCGTTCGCTTATAGTTGACTTTGCTTTACAACAGAGCACTTCAATAACTTCTTCATTCCCACTTCAAGATAAGAGCCTTAGCACAGATACAGCAGGACGTCGAGCTCATAGCACTCAACTTCATATCCTGAGCACGCAATAATGGCTTACTTCACCAGACAAAGTCACATCCTGACAGCAACTGAATATTGCTTTCCAAGAAAGAATTTGATAACAAGTGGTGGCGTTTTAATATTGCGTGATCTCATGTCATAAATCTTGTTACAGCCTTCCATCTGGCAGTATTTTGTGATTTCCTGAGATTTCGGATGTCTCTGTTCATGTCATTCTTCTTCATAGTAAACTGCCCAACCGAGATCCAGTGGAGGCCAGTGTTTTGTAAACTCCCAGTGACTGAAACTGTAATAACCTCTGAGGGCTAAAATACACAGAGGTCATTTTCTGTCAACCACCTCCGAAGATGCACTCCGTACTCAGTGCTTCCCAGAATCGTCAGAGCCATCCAAACAACCAGACACAACTCTGCTCTGAGGTTTTAATGAAACCCACCCACCTCCCATTTCCGTTGTGACCCGGGCAGGGGAAAAAAAAAATTGCCGGGGTAACGAGGTTGTCTATGGCCTTGACGGTGACCCCCCGTTTCAGCCCAGAGACCCTGCAGATTCCAACTCATGTGCTTGCTTTCATCAAGCTTTCAGCAGAAGGTTCCTGACTGTGGCTGCTTGTGCTCGGCGGGGTTGAACGAGGAGAGCAGCGATAGGTAGGCAGCCCTAATCTTGGCTTTGTCACTAAATATCAAGAAGACAGCAGGGATAACGGGGTGTGACAATGCAGGATAAAGCGCACCAGAGGGCTGTTCATTGCACGGCTTGCTCCGCTTCCCATGCCTTGCTCTTACTCTCTCTCTTTCTCTGATCCCGCGTCTCACTTCTCTCAGTCGTGCTCTCGACCCTTTCTTGTTAGACTGTGTTATCCAAGGTCTGATCCCTGTTCGTACTTTTAATATCTTTCTCTCTGCCAGGTGAGTCACAGAAAATGAAATGCTGTGAGCAAGCTGAAGACTGTGTGTGTGTGTGGGGGTGTGTGTGTGTGTGTGTGTGGATGTGCCTCCCTGGGCTGTAGTCTGAACTGCCCCGACTGATGAGTCAATACAGGCAGCAGAATCCGTAGCTTTTAGCAGAAAACCAATATGCTGTCTTATCGACTTGTCTAAAGATAAAACAACGCTATATTTTGGTGGCTTGAGCATCTTAAAAGCTGTAAATAGTGTCAGGTCCAGGGGGGATTGGGAATGGCATAAAGAGAAAAGCAAGATGTTACACTGCCTTTTCTCGGCACATGTAGGCCAAGGATTTCTGATGATTTATTGACCAGAAGAAGTCACAGCTTTATGGGAGGCACTGTCACTGTAAGTATGTCTAAGAAATTGTCCTTAAAACTGGGTTCAAACGTTTCATTCTTTGTTTTGGCAGCATCTTCGTCATGTAATGTAAAAACCAGATAACCAAATACAGTAGTTCACCAGAGGGTAATGAAAGGGCTTTCATTACTATTTCATTACCCGTAATCCTAAAACTTAACCCTACGGTTGACCCTACTAGATTAGTAGGGTTAGTAAACCCTAGTAACTCTAGGGTTTCTAACGATAGTAATCCAATGAGGTTAGGGTAAGCCTTGCCATAACTCTTTGCTTATTTTAGAGTAAATATTTTCCTTGTGAAATTGCCAAGCTTCAGATAATTTAGTATAAATGCAAAAGTTCACCTGAAGTGTATGACAGGTAGATTTGATGTCTGGATGGATGAAGGATAGGCAGTAACATTAAAGGATGGATGGATGGACAATCAAATTGTGATTTGCAAGTGTAAAACAAGTGACTGATGGACTAACAGACGGCTGAATAAAACCATGTTTCCATACTTATCCAGATCTTGGAAATACCTAAATCAAATTCCAGGCATTTCCAGACCGTAAAGCTAACCTACTGTGTTTGAAACCTATAGTTCAGCTTCAGGTTAGACACACATTCAGATAAGCATGCATCAGTTAGTTGCAGCCTTAAGCCCTCAAAGGAGAATTAATTTGTTTCTTTAAAAGGAGAGAGAGAGAAAAACAGAAGCCTGTGGAGTTAAAGAGAGATGATCATTGCGCTGTCCAGAAACATATGGAGAAGGACCCTGAGAGACCTGCAGAATGAAGATAAAGCTGTTTTCCAGCTGCTCTGAAGACTCGTATTATCGGGTTAGCTAGACAAATGAACAACACCTCTGGCGAGTGGCATACAGGGCTCAGCTTATAAATAAAAAGTTAAGAGGGATCTTCTTTGTTGTGAGTCATTATAGATTGGCTCAATCAGCAACCCCTCACCCAACCCACCCGCTATCAATCTCCCCACCGCTACATAAATGCCAGGAGCCGATAATTAATGATAGATCAGCGGTTAATGAAGGCGGCATAAGTGATCCTAGGCAATCAGATGGCGTGTTCGAGTCTTCGGAGGTTTGACAGGAAAAGGTACATCAATTGCACCCCGGAGACAAGTGTGCCGTAACAGCCTGCTGGTCAAAAAGCAATGACAGCTGCGGGTGAGTTTTATGAAGAAGGAGAGACGAGGTGTCCGCGCGTCCCCCGGTCACCCGGTTGTGACACGCGGCAGAAGGCGGCCCAGTCAACCAGGAGCAACCTCGTGACGAGACAGACAGCCGTTTAACCTCGAGACCTCCTGAGGCACATCAGAGAGGGAGGCAGAGAGGGACCGGCGGGGACCTCAGAGACGAACACTCCTGACAAAATATTTAATTCCGACTTAAAAGGTTATTTCACAATAACACGCAGTCCCTCTTGGCTCTTTTTTTCCCCTCTGTCCCCTTCCCCTCCATGGCATTCAATTTATTTCCTTCAGGCACACGCTTCGCTGGGTACTCTAGTCGACTCCATCGCTCACTACAACTGCTGGTTTATTAAGTTTCCATGGCAACTTGCCGCATCCACTTGTGTTTTATTCCAGCCTGTCGGGACCCCACAGGGTAAATCTTTAAGCCGGAACACCGGGAAGCGATAGGTTTAGATGGAGGGGGGGGAGTACAACCTGCGGCAGCACAGAGGAGAGGGATTGTTGGAGAATTGCTCGTTGCCCTCCGCTCCATTTAACCCGCCATGAGGCAGTGGAGCTGAAGCATTGTTTTTTTTTTTTTCCTTTCTTTTTTTAATGCCAATGTTGCCTTGCATCAGGCCAAATTTGAAAACGTATTGACAAAACCACTACCGGCGAGGGAGACATTCATCTTTGTTTCATTGTAAAATAAGTGCCAACAAAGGAGCTCTGCATTTTAGATTGTTTTAAATGACGCTTTGCTTTGCCTTGCTGTGTCAGGTTGAAGGTTTTCGCCACGGTACCTGCACGGCTCCAGGCATGGCAGAGTCAGCCTTTTGTCGAGACACAAAAGTAGTCAAGATCCACTTTAGCAGGGTAGAAAAGAGTTAGTGTAATTTTCCATGCTCCCCAGAGGACAAACTAACAAAAACCTTTCTGTACTTGGTACTTGAGGGCACAAACGTTTTCAAATGAGCTCCGGCTTGCTGGTAGACTGACAGACTTTGGTCTACCTTTCAATTTTACCAAATGTTTCTTCTCACTGGAAAGTTTACTAAAGTTTTAGAACGATCTTGAATAAGGTCTGAATCTGAAAAACAATCTAGACAGTGAAAGACTTGGAGCTCATCACCAAAACCATAAAGATATTAGTAGAAGCTAAAATTTCCCACTGACTATCAGTTTCTTTCCTATGGAAAGGTTGGTACATCAGGGAAGATGTACAAACCAGATTTGTACATCTTTCCAGATGTGTTATAAGACAAGTTTGATCCCTTTAATGGTAGCAAAAGCTTTTCAGTTGATTATATAGAAGGGTAAACATATGTTTTGACAAGCCTGTTTTGAAGAAAGCATGTAAATAAAAACCTTTCCCCTAGACTCCCTAAGGACAACCCCTTAAAGTTTAAGGCAGAAGAGACATTTTCCGTTGACAGTAACAGCCAGGTGTGTACCATTGTGGGCAGACCTTGCCATTGATAAAATATACACCTGCTTCCAATCGCTATAAACTTTTAAAAAAAATATGAACTAACTAAATCATGAAAAGACAGACAGAAGTCACCAAAACATCAAACTTATTCAGTGCCCTTCAAAGGTATTCTTGCATCTTAAACTTTTTGCCATGTTCAGTTACAAACTTTTTTTTTTCACACTAAATTCAATTTCCAACTGTTTTTCTCCTTACTTTCTTAAAATAGAAATTACAAATGACAGACAATATTTACAAAAGCAGCTTTTATTTCGGCCATTCCTTCTGTGAGAAGAAAAGAAAAGTGTGCAATGATTTTATTTGGTATGTGCAAATATCTGGTTTCAATGGTATTATTTATGAATGACTGTTTTGATTTACTTATATGTCACTGCATGAATGTAAATGATGATAGTGGTAAATGGTGGTGCTACCTTGCAAGGTTAAAACTGATTTCAGTCCAAATACAAACCATATTTCTTGGTTCGTGGGGCTCCCATTCATCTGGAGACCCTGTAGCTCCACACCTGGTAAAGCCTGCAGAGTGGCTGCCGCAGTATTTCTGCTGTCACCGATTCAATCTTGCATTTTCATTTCGCTGCTTAATCACTGGCTCAACTCTCTGGGACCTTTTGAGAGCAAATAGATGTAATCTACCACATAATGACTTAATGATGTCAATTTTATTTTACAGTCCCACATTTCACATGCATACTAAGGACCTTGTTAAGATTCTTACCAAAAAGCCATAATTAATAACTTTGTTTGCAAAATGAGAAATTGTCTTATCTTTAAATTACTCTTCAAGGTATTACACCAGATTTAGGATTCCAGCTCTAATTTGACGCTAGTTCTTTAAAGGCATCTGCGCCCACATTACTGTCTTCATTAAGAGGCAACCCTATCAGAGACGGCGGTTTTTCATTACCGTAGACTCCACACAATCAAGACCCCTTTGAAAATTATCCCCTTGTACTGTGTGTTCAGGGCAGGCAGAGAGGAGGGGATCTTTACTCAAACTGCACACGTTTTAAGTCATTTCATTGACAAATTGCCGTTAAATGCACTCTGACCACACGCGGCCGCAGTGAGGGAACTGAGCGAAAGGTCAAGTTTGGTGGAAAATGGCACTAAAAGGCGATTAACTAACTGCCCTAGTTAAATAATATTGATGGCTATCGCTCACGGTGTGGTGCAGAGAAATTGACGACAATGGCGGCAAAGAGACTTGGGTTTAAAAAAAAAAAAAGAAAAAAAAAACAGAAAAGAAAAATACAGACAGATGCCATGCCTCTGTGTTATGAGGATTTGGCTCGTTTAGCCGCCAGACTTATGAAAACGTTTAATCTGCGAGCAGAAAGGATAATTGGAGACAATGAATATGTCCCCTGCTAATTGTTTGTGCTTCGGACAGCGTGAAACCATTAACAAACACTACTCAGAGCCATCAATTTGTCTTCTTCATGACAGGAGAATTAAATACGACCTCATCGCTTTGCTAAAAGTCAATGAATAGAAATGCATCGGGGGCGGAGGGGAGGGCTGAATACATCAAATAGTACTGGAATAACACGGTGCCCTGCAAAAATATTCACACCCTTTCCACGTTTTGTCATGCTGGATCACACACCCGAATGCATTTTAAAGGGGCAGTATTCAGTATTTTTGTATGATGCTGTATATATCAATAGAAATTTGACTTTGTAATTGAATGCCTTGGAACTGGAGCTCTGTCTTTTTAAAGACGCCCGCGAAACTTTTCAAACACCTTCGGGAAGTTATCACTACATGGTTCCTCTGCTAAACCCTTTACAAAGTTTTTACCAGCGTTGCATTGATAAATAGCTTGTATAATGAGTTCAGCAGATGCGCAGCTCCACCAGGTGTTTACTAGTTGCTGCTGACTAGTCTGAAGGAGCCGAGTGGGGGAGTTGCGGGGTAGGGATACTCTCAATTTTACATGATATTGTGGTAGAGCAACAGAGTAGTACATTAGTGTAAAGTGTAAAAAAAAAGGTTATATGCCTTTCAACATTTTTTGACACATAAAAAGTCAAACATTTGTGCTGAATAAACAGACAAGGATGCAAACCAAAATTGTCATTTTATTGTAAACTTCTTAATGAGGAAAAGACGGCGATAGATTGCAGTCGTCAATCGTAAGGACTGGCAGCTCCTGGGGTTTTTATGGATTCGCAGCAAACACTTTTCACAAGGTAACAATATTAACATTCATATGCAATCAGAAACTGTTGGCAACTATACTTTTGTCCACTGTTAAGTCTGCTTTGCTGTAGGAGAAAACAAAGTCATGTGGCGTGAATTCAGGCAAAGTCAGCGATTTGATCAAATCAACAAACACTTGGGTGCTGTAGTGGTGCAGGGGTTGAGCGTAACCCACATAAGGAGGCCTTAGTCCTCGACGTGGCCATCGCAGGTTCGATTCCCAGCCTCGTGACCTCTGCCGCATGTCGTTCCTCTCTTTTCACCTTCCTGTCTTAATGCTTTCAAATAAAGGCCATGAGAGCTGGAAAAAAATCAAACACTTAAGGAGGAAGAAGGCATGGGTCGGTTTCTAAGCTAGCTATCTCCAACTTTTGTAAACACCGGCATCTACGAGCCCTAACTAGGTGAGCTACTTCCACAGACTAATTAGACTTTTACAAAAAGTATAAGTCTATTTGTACTTCTTTTACTATGTATACAAGAAGTACAAGAAGTTCTTGAACAAGAAGCACAATATATTATAGTACAATATTTTGAAATAGCTTGAGAAAACAATCGCAGTCACTCCTTTCAGTTCTGTGGTTGTGTCTCAACGTTGCAAAAGAGCAGTAGACAACGAATTGATGTGTCATTTTCCTTCTCGCGATCACGCACCACATGTTGGTGTCCCACAAAATCCCAGTGAAATATCTAGAAGTTTGCTGTCATATTCCGGCAAAATGCGGAAAAAAAAGTTTAAGGGGTGTGAATACATTGTTTTGCACTTTACTGTAAAAACGTCCTCCTTTGCTCTTTACCATGCGGGGCTGAGGATTTAAATTTTAAAGACCACTGCAGGGATGCGAGCTCTTTAAGGCAGCTCAGATTTAAGAGTGAAGGCCACAGGGGGCCAGATAGTAGATCATGAATGGTTCCACTGTGTCTAGCTCTGGAGCTGGACCCGCGTGCACACACACACACACACTGGCATCCACCGCACACTCCACTGGTTCAATCTTTTCGTTGCCGTGGTGTCACTATGGAAACCCTCTCCTCCCTTCCTACCCCCCCTTTCCGTCATACCGTCACTCCCACAAACTGTCCCTGCCTCAGTAATCCTCTGGGCTGTGAGGAACCGATACTTAAGGGAACGGATGGCCGGGTTGGCTGATCGAAGGGTGTTGGGAGGGTATTAAAAGGTTTGGACATGTGCGCCCACCTCATCCGTCCTTCCACACCTGAGTGAAGGTGTTAGTTTGAGAGGGTGCCGAGTGAAAACAGGCCAAAGAGTCCGCCAGGAAGGCATTCTGGCGGAGGCACCTTTGGGAGGACAGGCCGTGATTAAGCAGCAGTTTATCACAAGCCGTGGTGTAAATACCACATGTATCACATTCGCAGCCTCCCAACAAGCTCTGGGACAAAGGGATCATTCTGTTAGCCTGGTGATCTCACTGTCAAGCTATCTCACGCTCTCCGTTATAGTGCCACGGACTGAATCAGAGCGTTGCCAGCTCCTCTTTCTTTCCCTTTTCCTTTTATCACTTTTTTGCTTCCCCGGTAATAAAAAAAATCAAGAGTCGGAATTTCCTTTGGTACACTACCTGATAAGTGATCTCTGTTTTTGCCGTTGCTTCCCAGCCTCTCGGTGAGACGGGGCTGCTGATGCAGGAGAGATATGTGACTGACTTAATTTTGAAAGAAAGAATGATACACTGCAAAATAAAAAAGAAAAAAAAGAAATTGTGGAGAGCATAAAATATTACGGTCTGTTTCAATTATTTAAATTTCAATTAGATTAGTTTGTGAATTCAATATTCAGTTATGTTTACACAGGTTTCAGAAGCGAGGAAACGAAGGGGATTTTGTCACGTCTTTAATGTGTGTCGCTGCTCAGGAGACGTCACAGTCCCATCAAACCGTCAGTTCCCGAAACCACACACACAAAATAACCTCAAAAAAGCGCATGCGGGGTCGGTTCAACCCTGCCGGACCGCACACAGGGTCAAATTAGCTTATCTTCTAAGAATGCGGCACAGTCAAAAGTATTGAGCTAATTGGTCATTTGTAACTGAATGAAGTTCACCAAACTCACTTTATTTATGTTTGTTTATCATGACAATTTAATAAACTTCACAAATAAGCTTAATTTGACTACTTGTGACCAATTAATGCAGATTTGTTTTTCTTAAGTTGGAGCTGTATTCTCTTTATCAGCGTATTCTGGGATCAAAGGTGTGGTATTCACAGTGTTTGGCTGTGTAAAGACAAGGTACTATATCTTATTGTGTTTACATATTTTTTCTTATTTAAACACAGAAATTAAAAAAATTCTTTGAACCAACTTTAAAAAAGTGTCTGAAGCAGTAATTCTGATTTTATTATCCAAATCAGAATCATAGTTTGAGCAAAACCAATAAAATTAGCTGTAACAAATTAGTTTTTTTTATGTCTTAAGTTGATTCATAGAAGCATTTATTTTCAATGTTGGCCCAAGCCTATGCAAGATTAATAAGGTATAGACATCAAATGGTTGGATGAATGCATGGAAGTATTATTAATTTATTCAAAGTTGTGGCAGTTAATCAGATTAATTGTTCGTACGTCACAATAAAGATATTTTCCAACCAGGCTTATTTGGTGATCAAATGAAAATGTGTAGAAATGCAGTGCTGGAAAAGGCAGATATTAGAGCATTATTTACTTTGCTTACTAACAGAGAATAGAAAGGTTTATATGGGTAAAAATTAAGAGACTCTTTCAAATGTTTAGTCATGGAGAACAAACCTGATGACCAAAGTGACATTTTTATTCAATGAAACAAGAGAGTGAGGAAACGTAAAACAAACGTAAACTAAGTATCTACTTTGGCCACATAGGTACATTTGGAAAGGTTGTTGGAGTTGAACCAGCAGTCTTTTTGCTGAACTTCCTTCTTAGAAACAGCGCTTCAACTCTACCCTACTAGAAACAGTGCCAGAAACCATACTGGTGAACTTGCAACAGATTGTTTTTTTCAGTGTAAGGGCGAGGAGGAGCGATGGGGATCCACAAGGGGGACGGAAGGGAGCGTAGAATGAGATGATGGGGAGGGTCAGATAACGGAGGCAAGGGAAGGACGAAGAGGGAGACAGGATGATGGCAATGGAGGTGTGTGTGTGTGTGGGTGAGGGTGGAGGGGCTGATAAAGACAGAGAGGGGAGGTAAGAAGTCCCTCCTCCAATCTGATGTTGAACAGGGCTAGTAGCAGAGCACACATTCCATTAGGCAGTAAATATTGACTCAGCAGCGAACAACTGGTTTCTATTGCATAGCAAACAAAGCTATTGTGTGCCTGGCAGCCCTGAAAGGCCTCTGTTTGCACATCACGCTCACAGCTGATAAGTAGGCAGTCTCATTCACTGTGGGGGTCTTATACATCTCCCTTTTACCTCTGAGTTTTTCTCGTTTTTCCTTCTTTTTTTCCTCTTCACACCTCCTCCTTCTCGTCGCTCTCTCTCTCTCTCTCTCTCCATTTCTATATCTATCTCCCGTCGTTGGCCCGCAGCCACCGGGCCAGCAACCTTGACTGTAATCCCTCTACACACCGTGTTTTCAAGTAGCGGCTGAGTGTGCGACTGAATTAATCACGGGCGTTCCCGTTTCAAACAATGGGGGCCAGACGTGGAGCACGGCAATAACCGCTGGCCCGTCGAGTCGCCCGCTCCCGGCTCATCAGCATTTATGAGATCGCGACCCATCATGAGACGCGGCGGCCGCGGTGTTTACCTTGATGACTGCGGCGATGGGCAGGGCGTGTTTGTCTGCAGATTACGCTCTACATTTACATGCTGACCTCTGAACCCGGCCCAGCAGCTCTGTGAGGAGCGGTTTGGGACCATAACTGGGTGTCCGCGCCCACTTGCACATTTGTTTCGTTGGAGATTGCGCATACTCCTTACCGTTGCATCATGGGGGCTGACTCATAGTTTAGAAAGGATTGGGCAAGGTTACTGTTGTGCTATTGTGCTGTGATTGCAGGTGTGTTCAGCATGGGCTTAACAAGGGAGGGATTTTACTGCAACCCGCAAGAGAGAAGAAGAGAGAGAGAGATAAACTGAAGTGGGTGTGACCTGAAATGTAGGTGGAAGCTGAGCTAAGCAAATTTTAGACATAAATAAACTCGTTAGATTGTGATTTGAGTGGCTTTTCCTTGATAATAATAATAAAAATACATTTTATTTGTTTAGCACTTAGATACTTAAGAACCAAGTACGTTTGCAAACATAAAACATAATCATAAAATGTGAACGTACATACCACATAAAAAAAAATAACCAAAAATAAAAATTCATAAACCTTAATTGCATTTCATAGGTACTGAAACATTTTTATAACCTTGTAAAAATACTGCGCAACATCATAGTTTTAGAAAATACTATTTATAGACTTATGTAACTAATGCTCCCTCATTACCTTTCACAATTTGATCTCCAGCTAAGCCATGCAGCCTCTTGTGCATCACTGTGTAAGAACTAATGTAAGTGCTGGTCAAATGTTGCAGCAACGACCCAATAATAGGATTACTTCATCTTATTATGCTACGCTAAACAGATTCTCTGTCTGCGCTGATGAAGATTAACTCACCTCAGCATGCTGACTGCCTCCAGGAGCTCCAACCGATTGAAGAGTCATCTCATACATTCAAAACACTTAACTTCCATGTACATCTTTTTTTTATTTTTTATTTATTTAATCAAAAATAAATGTTAAAAGATTGATATTTTTAGCCCTTAGGTCTTGTTGACATTTAGCCTAAATAAAAGCAACACGAGATGTGTAATCCTTCAGAATTACACATCATTTATCACTTGATAAATGATGTGTCATTTAATCTACTTTCGTGTTTAGTATCAATTTTGTCTGTAAATAAGTCGTTTTTTTTTTTTTACATTATTATTTTGGAGTATTAAGCATTGCAAGTATGTTTTTTTTATTGCTGCGGTGTCTCCAGAATGATGCATTCTTCCATCCCTATTTGAGGCTTCATTTCATACCCTTAAAAAGTTAGAAAAAAGAAAAATTCCAGAACATCTGAAGTACAATGTGATTACATCTCTGCATGGAGCTGGGAGCTAGTCACGTCTTGAGCAAATATATTTGCATTGAGTCATACATTTTTGCATTGAGATTGGCTGCTTCAGGACGATCCTGCAGAGTACAAATGGGCCTTCATTGAGAAAACATAGTGTCATCAACAATTGCAAAAGTGTACTTGGCTCCTTGTCAAGAATGTTCCATTCTATCCCAGCCCTGGGAGCGTGCCAACCACTGTGCTCTCAAAGTACACATCGAGTTCAAACCGCAGCTGAAATACCTCCTAAATTAGAAATTGTCTGCTTCGACGTGCCGAACAGATCATTAGAGTAACCTGTAAATAAATCAGCGGAGCAGGAAACAGACCTTCACAGACTTTCCAGACGGCTGAATGTTACCAATGCAAACAGTTAATTGGCGGGGACTCAAGTGGAGGCGTTGCCCTACGTGGGTGTCGCTGGAAATGTTGCAGATAGAGGATGTTGCAACTTGGCACTACGTGTCATAAGTCCCAGACAGCCAGGAACAAACTGTACATAGGTGTGCCAATTATGATGAAACTGGCAATTGCTTCATGTGGGATGGTTCAGAGGTTTAAGGACAAGTGCTCAAGTTTTACAATATGTACCCAGTGGAAGTCAGAAAAACTGAAAATTTCCTTTCAAAGGAACAGCCTTGGGTTTCTATGCACAGAGACAAACACCGGAAACATGAAGAATACGGCTCACGTATTCTTCATGATAAATTACTTAAGTTTTAATCTGTTTATTGAGGGATTGTTGGTGATAGCTGCTATCACAAAACCTTGACTTACCTTATTTCAAGTAAGGGAGGTTTCCTACCTGAAATAATGACCATCTTGCACATGCACAGATTTTGCACTGTTGGTGTGTCCAATTGTGCAACAGAATCCTGCATGTGTGTTAACATAATTCAGGTCACCTGAATGTAAACGACTGCGCTGTAACTTTACAGCTCGACATGAAAAACCTGACCAGCAGTCACTTGTAATTTTGCATTCTCAAAAAAAAAAAAAAAAAAAATCACAACTCCCTCATCCTCTCCCCACACACACACAACCCCTTACGCCTCATTCAAGACTGACTGTTCGCCTGCCAAAGTGGCACCTACTTTAAAGAACCCCTACAAGGTCCTGTGTGGTCGCTAGGTGTAAGGCGGCGCATTATAATTACACTGCTTTTGTCACTGTGTGATGCTCCGACAGATGTTCGGAGAGGAAGTGCCCCGGAAGGCGCAGCGCTGTTTATCACAATCTGCTGCGAGTCCTGTAATACCAGGCACAGATTGAAGACTTTAATACTGCTCCTCCACAGCAAAGAAAAACGGCAGTAAAAATGAAAGCCAACCCATCAAAGTACAATATGTCCAGGCGACAGCTTTGCAGAATGTTTCGCCGCTTCCTCTCTACCCTCCCCTTCCTCTCTCCTCTATGTCTTACTCTTACTCCTCTCCTTTCCTCATCTGTTTCCCTCCTTTGTCACCGTCTCTCTCGGCTCTTTCCTTCCCGTTGGACCGCCACCTCCAGCCGCCTGCAAGCAGATGATCTCCTTGATAAGAAGGGTTTCACCATGACCAGGACCCCTTCGGAATCAAGCAATGCCAAAGTCTGTGTAACTTTGCCATTGTATTCTGGGACCTTTGATCCTAGAGCTCCTGAGAGAGACGGATGGAAAACAATCATGATAGGGGGCAATAAAGTAATCTTCACCACTTTAAATTTTTCTGAGGCAATATTTTGGGTGCTCAGTTGAAGTATGAAACGGTGACTCACAGGATGTGACTAATTTGTAAGCACTATTAGAATACCTCAAATGCTCAGTTGAGTGCTTGATGACCTGAGTAGGTATCTGTTGGAAAGTCAGGTAGAACAGGAAGTAGTTCTTGAATTGTGGCCCTGTTGCATTGAGTTTGCTATTACTAATAACAAACTCTATTAACTCTCCCGCGGCCTTAGCGCGAAGCTCAGGAGAAGAGGAGCAGATGTCACGGTCAGACAGCGGGGAAGCGGTGAGGAGTTGTCCCTTCAGACTGTCAGTTCCCGAAACCACACACACAAAACGTGGTAAAAGCGCACACTGGGTCAGTGTGACCCCACCAACACCTCACACAGAATACCCTGTCTCTTAAGACTGCCAGAGAGTTAAAGATGTTGTTGGGCAAGGAAACTCCACTTGTACTTTAGGTAATTTAAGTGTTCAGAAGAAAATAAAATGGTGACAGACAAGATATGTGCAGCACAAAAATAACCGATAATTTCTGCTAGAACACAGTGACAAGTACTTCATAAAAATAAATTACATTTAGTTTAACTACCTTACTGAAAAAGATTTTGGGAATTGTTGATTTGCGACATCCAATGGCTTCCTGACCTGAACTTTGGTAACATCAGCTATAGATCACAATTTGTGATTCTGAAATCTTTATTTTGTTTCTGGTAGCAATTAGTTAGGATTTTGTTTATTCACCTCAAAATTATACTAAGCTAAGGGCTGATGTGAGTTGTGCTTTACTGAAATCTCTGGAGATGAGGTTTTTTTTTCCTTTCTTTTTGTAAAGCACAAACAGCGCAGCGTCATTTAAATAATGTTTCAGTTTGCGTCTCCGCTCCTCCATCCCCCTACATCGCTCTCCTCACGTCCCACCCCGGGAGGAATCTGTTACGATTGACTACAACGCACACACAAACCACGCTTATGTCATCCTCATGGTCATCCTCATGCACGTGCACACATTCCCACATAAACCAGAGATCACCATAATGCCTAGCAAGTTGAGGGAAAGTGGATTTTTTTTCTTTTTTTTACTGGGGTGGATTTCAAAGGGAACATCGATTGAATTCCCCCTCTGTTTCCCTCTGTGATATAGTGTGTCCTAATATAGTGCATCTGGAATGAAAATGGATGGTATTGCATGGAAAAAGATTATTTCAAAGGCCACTGCTGCTATTTTGTCTGAATATCAATGTTACTCCCAGATTTTGATCCCATACAGCACAACCGCATGGGTTTGATATCAGAGAACAAAGGTTATAGCTTAAGGCGAGGTTTGATGCGAGCCTGTAATCCCATGCGCATGCAAGGGGACATCTATCCACAAGACGTGCTGCGACTACTCTCGGGTTTTTGCACAGCTTGAAGTTCTCTCTCCACCTCCTCCCCCTCTTTTTTTCCCCATTTCATCTGTTTTAACATGTTATGGTGAAAAAAAAAAAAAAAGATTCCTCTTAGTTATTAACCAGTGGATTGGTGCCGCTGGTTCCCTGAGCCCAAATGTCTGGGTAAAAATAACTACACTTCATACTGGATGTAGTCACATAAGATCAAATCCTAATTAATTGGGAAAAAAAATGCAAATGTGATACTTTGGTGTTCTTCCGTGTTCCCTTAGTAGATTAATTTAACACACATATATAAGAATGAATAGATCGACAAAATCCCAGATGGTGGATAAACACGACGCTCGCAGAAAGTGCTGTAAAACTAAACAAGCGTAAACTTTAATATGCTTTTAAAATAGGACTAGCAAATGTTGTTAAGTGACAATTAGCATTATACTGAGGCCTATAAATTATTTTAATGCTCCGTTCGCATATACACAGCGCTAAACCAATGTGGTGTAAGAGGATTTTTGTTTTTTTTTGCGTCTTCAAGTTTGTTTTTACAGACTGTTTACGCGTTAGCTAAGAGATCCGAGATTATTTATTCTGTCGGATTGTCTTCGCTCGGCATTAACGTCAGTGTTCTGCCACCCGCTGAGGTCGCCAAGGCCTCCTCCATTTCATACCTAATATTTTATGATATGATTGGAATGGAAATGAAGATCCAGCTGTGCTCCTGGGTTTGAATCCTGAAATCTCTACACAAAGTGTACATGTGTATGTTCTTTCTACAAACTCAAAATTAGAGCGCCTTCTTGTATTCTCAACATCAATATCAATATCGACGGTACTGATCCTGTATTGACTTGGTATGGCACCACCAAAATTTGCAGTGTCTCTACATCAGTATCTCTATTAAAAATCTGTTTTTTGATTAAGCAAAGCACCATAGATGCTTCTGCTTATCTCCATTTGCAATAGTGTTAGAAGCTTCGTGTGTCTGCGTGTCCATTGGCGAAAACTCTGGAATTTAGTGCCTACTTCTTTAAAACATCAATCATTTATAACTAGAGGTGATGAGTTAAAACTCTTTGCTAAAAAAAAAAAAAAAATTAAAAATGGCAGACAGGACTGAAACTTTAATGTCATTCAGAATTCAGGTGTGCGCCGCGGGTCAGCAGGGTCCCTTTGTCTTGTCATGTTCAAACTCCTCTGCGACTTCTAATGAGCTCCTCTTCCTCCTTTTGTGTTCCACTTTTTAAATCTTTCATTCTTTTTACCCCCGGACCGTCCCTTTGGGAAATCCTCACAGAACAACTTTCACGATGGGAGACTCATTAGATATGGTCTACTGTACTCAGCCGCTGTCACCGGGTTATTTGCGATATTATCCGGTTTAAGTGTGCAACAGATGCATAGTAAAGCTGTTATAAATCAAATCAAGTTAGGCATTGGAGAGGGAAGGGGGGAAAAAACGAGGAGGAGGAGGAGGGTAAGTTTATGTTGCTGGCTGAAAACTAAAGAGAGGAGCCATTATCGGGATATTGCCTAGTTAGAGGAAAAGGTCATAAAAGTTTCCAGGTACGGAATCAAATCACCTGAGAAGACGCGAGAGAGTTTTTAGTGTCCGTTAAAAGAAAAGTACCTGCACAGGCTGCTGCTCCTCGCCTCGTTCACTTCATCACTTCACTTGCTTGTTATAATTTCGACACGGGGATGAGTGATGGCCGGGGAGACAATCGCTCAACTCACATATAATAAAGTCACATTTCCCTAAGGGAATGCTGAGCCCTGCCGCTATTACACCCAAAGTTTCCCTCTCTTCGTCGCTGAAACCTGATTGGATTTAACGACCACTTTACGTTCATGCTAATATCATCGAGAGACGGTAAAAATATAACTGCATCTTAAAAGATGACAGAGCGTGAACTCCTCCCCCACCCCCACTCAATCCAGCAAAGGAATGTTAGGGATCAGTGGCAAATGTCAATAAATACAAAACAAATGACGGGACTGATAGAGCTGCTAAGAGTCAGGCAAGACCTTAAAATGATCAAAGAACCATATAAGACACTCTATATCTGAACTAGCATATGTAAGCGCCTCCATCTGTTTGTGTGGAATCACAGACAGCTGCTATAGGAGGTGTAAGATCTAAGTGGATCTCTTATTCCCGTCTTATCTGTTATGTAACATGTAGACAGGTTTCCTTAAATAGCTGCTATGGGGCCACAGATCTGTCTTACACGTATATAGACACAAGACTTGGGCCATCGTTTGATTGCAGTAACAGTCTTCTGCTCCTTTATGCTCGTACACCCAAATGAAATCCAGTCATCCAGTCAATATTCAGTCCTCATATTGAGATCTCATGGGTTTATTAGAGAACATACATGAACAAACGGCATTATGAAGACTGAAGAGAAAAGCAGAAATGTGAAAGGGAATGTTGTTCAGCACATTTACTGCAACACGTCAAACATGGCTACCTACCCAGAACTGATTGGTCTAACGTAGGGCTACGACAATAACAAATTTTGCTAGATGATAAATTGTCGCAGAAGTTATTGCGATAAACGACAATAAACGACTATATTGCGCCAGAACCACTATATTGTGGTTCTGGCATAATAACGCCAGTGTGGCCGTGTTAGCCGGGTCCCGCCAAGCGTTAGCAATGAGGTCAAATCGGATCCAATGGTCTCAAACAGAATCCGACACACGCAGAAACAATTCAGTCACCAATTACAGAATCCCCAGTCAAACCATCATGCATGTTTCTGGATAGTGGGAGGAAATCATTGTACCAGACGACTGCCTTTTCAGACCAGGAAGCTTCTACCTGTCTGCCATCTTCACCGACAGTCTACTGCGTGGCTCATTTTCCATAATAACGCACTTCAATAAATTATGTCCAAATTACAGCTCAAATACCGTCATTTACAACTTTGCGGATCGTGTTGCCGGCAATAATACGACGGATAAAATGTCACGCTGCATAAGCGTGGTATTTCCACTCAAACGGGAGGTTGTCACTTTACTACCAAGTGGTAAACATGGGAAAATTACACCTCATTATCTTCTCTCCCACACTGTGACCCTTCCCTTCAGCTAAATGCCCACAGCTTCCAAAGTCAACCATATCGCTATATAATGATGGGTTATCATGAACCTTCACGGCTCCCGCTTCAAAAGACGTCGAAGTAGCCAAGACGCAGCAATTACATGATAATTCTGTAAATGTTAGCTGCAGAAGCACGTCGGAACAGAAGCAGCATCTTGCGTCTGAAATTTCCTCCCCAAACGGCGTGGCCACGGTCAGCAAGTTTAAGCACCGAGAGTATTTAAAATCCACTTCTTCTTCTTCTCTCTCTCGCTCTCTTTTTTTTTCTCCCTGTGTGTTAACCGACGCGGTAAAGGAGGAGGGGAGCACGATTACTATTCAAAGCCTTTAAATGAATTTAAAAACAGTTACTTTAGTGCATTTGCAATTCAATCACCACGTCTCGGATTAATGCAGAAAATGCCATTTGCATTCCTGCTCCGAGTCGAGCCGAGCTGGGCGCTCGCTCGCTCGCTGATCCACGCCGAGGATCACAGGAGCAGCTAATTTATGTGTTCGTCTGCAGAATTATCATTCATGATCACCTGTACGGGCTCCCAACGTTTGCAACGGAGCCCCCCAGCCCCCTCCCAATCCCAGCAGAAACTCTGCTCGACGTACACGGCTCACGGTGTGGAGAACCTCAGCCGCTGCAGTGTACAGAGCAGCGGGGTGCGATGGTTTGATGCCGCCGTTGAGCCCTCCTGCTGTTTTGACACTTCCCTCCAGGATGCAGCGTGTTTTCATGATGCAACATGCGCGGCAGCTGGGAGACTTAGCAGAGCCCCGTCTGCTCCAAGTTACAGAACCGGCATAAGCCCTAATATTTTGTGACTGGAATTTTGATCATTAAAAAAAAAAAAAATCTCGTTTTATCTGCTCTTCCTTATTTTTTCGCTCCTTTCTCTCTCGCCGTCTGCGTCAGTCGCAGAATAATGAGTTTCTCATCCTCCCGCGGTGAGCTGCACTTTCTCCCGTTACCCGAGACCTCGTTTGATACGGGTTCAGTTTACATCAGTTACATCACTTATTGTTGGAATCGCTTTATTTTCCATCCTCTCATTAAAAAAACAGTCATTATTGAGAATCTTAAGTTCATTTTGCTCCTTTTTTTCTTATTCTTTTTCAACCTGTGGAGCATAAGAGCCTTTTCAGACAAAAACTCTGATGAGAAAAATTTAAGATTCCTGGAGATCAAAGCAAGTGGCGTGTATTGCACACTGTTCCACGTGTGATGATACAAGGGGTGGGCAATTATCGTTGTTTTATCATTTATCGTGATCAATTTCTTGTGATAAGATTTTTGTTTTATAAATACCAGTTAATGTAAAACAAAAAAAAACTAACTAAAATGTTATTTTCACTATTTTCTCCACTATCCTGTTCACAAAAAGCATCAATAAATAACAGTAAATTTGAAAATATGATTAAACGAAATTTCTATATGCAGTTTGGTGATGTATATTTCAAGTAGAAATGTTTTTCAAGAGCAACATTCTGTGTCATGCAGTCACTTGAAAAAATAATAATTATTGGATGGGTTTTAAGCATAAAGTTTATCATTATCACAATAGTGCTACAGAATATTGTGGTAAAATTCAAAGTCCATATTGCCCGCATGATGTCACCTTTGTTAAATGGGGAAACAAGGAGATCTGCACTTGCAGAATATCTCCTGTTCAGTGCTGAAGCCGTAACTTGGAAATGGCCATGTGTGGATTTGCCCTCCGGTTCTATCTCCGTAGTAACAGAGATTAAATTAGCACTGCACTGAAACGAAGGTACGATGTCTGGTATGCAGGCTTCAATATCCTGTTTGCTCTCAGCTGCTTGCTCTGACTTCATATGCTGCTGGTAAACAGAGGAACTCTCCTCGCAAACTTATTTTTGATGACTTTTGTGAGATATGACTTTTGGTGTCGCTCGCTGCGATCTGCTGATCCATATCTCTCTTATAACTTTTTCGAAAGCAAACAGAATCAGGTGGGAATGCACGAAGAAATGGCTTGCAAAGTATTCACATCACTCCCCCAACCCACGTTTTAGTAGAACCTTAGCTGCACCCTTTTCGTCTGTTGTTCTGACAGAGTGGATGGGAAGTGTCTTTTTTAAAAGCGTCGTTCCACTCTTGGTACAGATTGGGTCTTGATTGACTCAATATAACCAATGAACATGCTTAATGGTCGCTCTGGCTGCCCTGTTTAGGATCGTTGTCCTGATGGAAGGTGACACGCCACCCAAGTCTTTTCAAGAAAAAAGCAACCCTACAACATAATGCCTCCACCTCCATGCTTAGTCCTTGAAAAGTCTTTTTCCACTTTTGTTGTGACTCTTGTATTAATTGTGGCAAACCGCAATTGGCAATACTTAGGCCTTTTTTTTAACAACGGTTTTCTTGCTGCCACTCTTTAAGGCTAAATATGTGAAGTTGTCCAGTTGCCAGATACTCCCACCTGAGCTGAGGATCCCTGCAGATCCTCTGTCCTTTTCTCATGACAGTCTTTTCATATGGGTACATTTTTGGTCATTTAATGTGAAGATATAGCAGATCAGTCACGTCTAACACCCTCTGTTGTTGCTCCCAGGTTTTGTTAGTCCAGATGGGCCAGCTCTCGGTGACAGCCAGCAGGCTGCTAGAGGCATTGGAAAAGAAACAGTTTTGACCAAGAGTTACAAACAAAACATGCAGGAGGAGAAGGTTTGAAAATGAGGGAAATACATCCAAACAAATGTATCTGTCAGTGGTATGGATAAGTTCATTGGACTTTATCTTCATAGGTAAGTCTTAAGATTACTTATTTGTGTCGCTTATTATTTCTCAACAGCAGCCTTGTTGGGATTCTAGTAGTTCCTGTGACTAAATTGAATTGGTTGAGCTTCAGAGAGTTTCTAAAACTTGGACATCTGCTTAAAATTAAAAAGGTAGGATGCTAAACAGTTAAAGAAACTGGGGCATTTTGATTTACCCTTTGCATGAATACTGCTGCACAATTAAACTCGCCTTGACTGTGGTTAGTCTTTCAAAGTGTTACGTCCCCAAGGCAGTCTAGGGGTTTTAGAAGGGGGCTGTAACAATAAATAAACCAGGGAAAAATGAAGAGGCAAACCAGGAGGGTAAAGTTAAAGGTTTATCCTTTA